>JASSUY010006430.1:0-11424 GCA_032466535.1 Forpus xanthops
GGGGAAGTTTAGATTGGATCTGAGGAAGAAATTCTTTACTGTGCAGGTGGTGAGGCACTGGAATGGGTTGCCCAGGGGAGCTGTGAATGCTCCATCGCTGGCGGTGTTCAAGGCCGGCTTGGACATAGCCTTGGGTGGCATGGTTTAGTGTGAGGTGTCCCTGCCCATGGCAGGATGGTTGGAACTGGATGATCTTAAGGTCGTTTCCAACCCTAACTATTCTATGATCCTTGAGCTCCCTTCCAACCTGGTAGCCTATGATTCTGTGAAAAGCAGTTTAGCACCCCTTGTTCTAGAAAGTGATCAGTTTATTGGTAAATATCAGTTTCTGTAAGACTGAGGTACTCCATATTTGCACTTCGGAAAATATGGATAACTCCTCCATTTCCTTACGCATTAGCTATGTGTTTTTCAGCCATCATTTAGAGGCTGTATGATTTAGGTTGAAGACAGCCATCAAGCAGTCACTGGGACCAGCAGTGAGATAATGGACTGGCAGTGCATTTCATTGCATCTGGATGATAAGAACCAGCCTTGATCTCCTTGGAGACAGAAATGCTGCTGAATAATGGATCAAACTGGGGGCAGCTGCACAGGGTTCTGCCTGTCTGCGTACTTCTAAATGTGTCCTGTCCCCGTAGCAGCTATCTCTAGGTTTAGAAGCAGTTTAGTTGCTATTTCATGGCACCTCTAATGAGACTGGCAACAAGAACACTTGCTACATATTAATAAGACAAATCTTATTAACAGACATTTCATAGTAGTTGCTCTGAGTCTCTTGTTCAAAGCTGACACTGAAGCAGGAGTGTGGAAGTGAGTTTATTTCCATCATCCAGCCTTCCTTCCATCCTTAAAAGGATAATAAAAGTATTGTTCTTCATATACTTCACATTTAACTGCTGTGATTCTGCCTTACTTTGCAACCTCTGTATTGCCGTGGACTTTCAGCAGAGGCTTTTAGTGTGTTTTCAAGATGTTAGTGATGTGTTGTTTTATTACTGTATGGGATAACACCGATTTTTCTGCTGGACTGTGTACCTTTAAGGTGAGGCAGCAGTGAGAGGGAAAAAGAGCTAGCAAAAACTTTTACAATCCACTGTCCTTTGTGCAAAGGAAACTGAATTCTTTACTGGTTCTGGGAGCGTCTCTGTTACCAAAGTTTTGAGATTGTGAGGTTCCTTGTCTGGCTACCAGTTGCTCAACTTAGAAAACTATGCTCTGTTACTGCATCGTTTTAAAGTCTGGATATCTGTGAGAGATCTGATCTCAAGTCCACCACTCAGACTTTTATCTAGCAAGGCTTGGTGGCCTTCAACAATGAAATAAATGAGGTAATAGATACTTGGATAGAAATAGCTTTATGAAAAGAATTATGGAAGACAGATGTTAGATCTTATGCAACTCTTCTGTATTCCTTTCCTCCACAGGATTTCCCCCTCTTCCTGGTGTTGCAGCAATGGATGGTGACAGCTCAATAGCTGCTGTTCTGGAAAGTGCTGGCAAACTGGCAAACATGGGGGAGGAGGATGATGATGAGGAGGTTGGTATTTCTTAGGAGGATATGTGAAAGTTCAAATGCTGTCTCTTGTGATATGCAGAGATAAGGCCATTGGATTTCCAGTCAAGGAGGATGAAATAAGTTTCCCAGAAGTCTTTAGAGTGCAGGATCTCAGTAGTAGTTTTAGTTTGCATTGTAGTGCAGGAGGGAGATGAGATGTATTACAGTCAGTGCCTACAGAGTCTGTGAGTCCAGAGTTTGTTTTTTTTATAACTGTCTTATATGTGGGTTTTATTTTCAAAGCAAACACTTCAGATCCCAGTCAGCCCTTTACATTGTTCTAAAGTACGTGAATCTGTATTTTCATCCTGCGTCCCAGTGCTTTTCCAGTATTTTTAACAATTTTTGTCAGGCAGCACCAGCCTTTAGACTTTGGTTTGATTTCTTTCTCTCTCTGGATTTGTTTTCTCATTGTGCTTTCAACTGGAGTAGCTTTTAATGGAGAGAATTCCTGGATGATGTTTTTTCTGCTTTCATCTGCTTGTTTTTGAAATCAGTGCCTTGTTGAACATTCCTTTTGTCCCTTCTGTAGCGGAGGTTTGACATTTGCACAGGGTAACCTACCTATTGGCATGGCATGACTCATAAACCTCCAGAAGTTAAAATTTGTGGTCTGGAATGTTATGCTTCCCTCAAAAGTGATACCAGAAGGCTGATAAATGATAACCATGGTTGTTGATGCTGTCCTCAACCCTGGAATAGGTTTTTATTTATGTAATATGAAATTCCTTTTGTTGTGTTAGACTGAACCTCTGGCACAGGCCCCTGTTGCCAAGAAGCCTGCTCAGCTGCCTGGAAAGCCGACTGAAGTTGTTAAACCAATTACAGTGCCATCTGCTGTAGCTGGGGAGAAGACCTCTCCTGAGCGTGTGAAATCAGCTTCATCACCTTCCACCCTGCATAAGACAGAGTCAATGGATCACCTCCCTCCAGCTGGTAAGATGAAGGGATTGTCATTCTCAGTGATCCATGTGCAAGCTGTTTGCACTAGTTTACTTTAATACCTTGGTAAAGACTTCATTATCTTTTAGATATGAGCTTGTGAATATGTGCCATAGATATCCACTGGCAGGAGCCTCAATATATGTGTCTGCTGGAGGGCAGATCCAGACCAGCCATGCAGATTTATTTCACAGAGGCAGCAGTATGTAATTCTAAGGGTGATTGGGGTTTTAATTAATTTTGATGTAACAAATGTATCAATTCATAATGTTTAACTCAGCTTACATTTGAACTCTGTGTAGTCTTATTAAAATTGACAGCTTGCCAGTGTGAATTATTCATTGATCTAATACAGCTTTTACATCAAACAATGGTTTTTGCCTAGTGCTTTATCCAAGGATCTCAAACTGATACATAGGCAGTAGTTCATCAGTTTCTTGTTCTCCTGTTGCTAAGGTCACTGAACAGTCTGTACAAGATTAATTGTACAGATAGTCAGGGGCAGCCACCTCCTCATGGTGTGATTTGGACACACACCAGCAGTGTTCAGGCTCTCACTGATTCCGTTGTTTTCCTCGACTGTAATCCCATCCTCCTTCCACTCTGCCATGGGTAGTTCCCCCAGGACAAAGCAGAACTGCTTAGTTGGCTGATGCAGCGTCTTTTACAGACTGAAAAACTTTTCACAGTATCACCATGGTTAGCTTAAGTCTTCTCTCTAGAAAAATTCCGTGACTTGCTTTATAAATACCACTAAAACATAGTAGTTGTCCATTTTAACTTTGAAAGTTTAGGAATCCGTAGGATTTGGGGGTTTTGCAGTTTTAGCTGACATTAATCTTTTGAGTGAATTGCCCTTGACTTACAGAGTGAAGGAATTGATACCTGGTCTCTGATATTACAGTAATTTCTCCTGTGTATTTCACGTATTTTAAAAGAAGACCAATAGGTGCAACAGGAACTTGGGCAGATTCATACTGACATGACTTTCACAACACTGAAACAGTCAGTACTTCACTAATGTAAAGGTGTATTTCAGTAGCTAAAGTGCATTCTGTGATCCAGATGTTAGCTCCTGTCCCCTAGAATTACAAATTGCAGCTTACAGCTGATCAACTGTAACAAAACTGTGTTGTTGGAGGGCACAAGGCACAGAGAGGTGCGGGAGCAGAGCAGTTGCACTTAAGGCCTCCACCAGGAAAGCCAAGAAGCTGAGATCAGTTGGATTAATGGCTTTACTCAGTGCATTCTCCACAGATTTTCTTTGGAATACCTGTGGTCTGTGTCTCAGGCTCACAGAGCACACTCTGGGTTTTATCTCAATGGAACCTGCACTAGCTACCTTGGCTAATTAATTTGGGTTTGGCTGATTGGGCAAATTGCTCACAGCAGCAGGACAGTGGCTCTTTTGTGAGGATGGGAATAAGTTGATTGTCATCTGCCAGCAGTGAACGTAGTGTGAGAGTTATTGGTGTATTTATTTGCCAAGACAGGCACCTCTTGCAAGTACTGCTTACCTTGTGTAATCACAAGTGGAGTGCAGTGGTGAATACAATATGAGTATCTTTGAAAATGGCTTATGCTGTGCATTTTCTAAGTGAGATATAAAAAGAGGCAGAATGCACTCACCTGGTGCAGTGTAAAGCCATCTTTCCTGACTTGCACAGTTGTCCTTATATTACGGGAAGGAAAGAGGAGACCCAGTAACTAATAAGAAATGAAGATGACAAGGAATCACAAATAAGCAGAGGTGATAAGTCTGAGTATTGGTTCATCTCTGTCTCTTTCCTGATAGTACAGAGCTATAATCACTATTGTGACACTTGTGAAGTGCTATGAGGTTTTGGTGAAGATGCCATGATACAAAAGAGGTTGTTTCTTTTTCTGATACTTGATATTGAAACTGGCCAGGAAACAAGTGCAGTAAGGAAGTGTCCTTACTGGATAGCTGTACTTTTGCTGACCTTTTTCTGGCTATATGATAAAGCTGTTTCAGGAGCATGGCAACGTCAGATGAATGAAGGTTTTTATTCAACTGTTTTTCAGTAAGGGAACAGCTGGAATTTCTGGAGAACAGAAAGAAGCAATACATAAGGGCAGCAATCAAAGCAAAGAAGGGAAATAACCTTGAACAAGCAAAGATGTATCTCAGGACAGCCAAGGGCTTTGACGTAAAGATTCAGCAAGCAAAATGTGGGAAACCTGTTGATATTTCCAAGGTTAGTAGGATTATTATTATCCTGCTTTGTTTCATATTCTTGGACATCTAAGTGCTTACTTCAAACAGTGAATGATTTAATAAGCATTTCTTGGCACACTTGAGTTAGTTTGGTAAATCTGGATACTGAGCTCTGAAATCCCCCTATATTTTTTTATTTAGTTTTCATTTCCTCTGCTGCTCCTCAAGTGTTCCAGATTTTGAGAACATTTACTCTCCATGAACCGTTTGCTCCTTGATTTACAATGGCATATCTGAACCATGCAGCTTAGAAGTATCCCTTGGGGTTAGGATGTGAGTACATCTCTTAGCTGTGTCCTGGCTCCATTCTGGGATGAGGATCAGGTGCATGTGATGGAGCGATGCCCTGTTTTTTCTTGGTATTTGGCTAGATGGGAAACTAAACTGCACTGTTCATTATTCCTGACCTGAATAATCAGGGAGCTAGGCCTGTAAGACATTTTGCGGGGTTTATGACTTAAGCGGTTGTCAGTGGTGCAAGTATGGGTTGGGTTGGAACTGCCTTGAGAAGGAAGACACACCCCCTCCGTTCACTGACCTTTCCATGCATTCTGTCTGCTTTTTGATTACTTCATTTCCCCCCCCCATGAGGGCTCTGAAATGTGGTGTTCTTACATTGCAGCTGCCGTCTCCCCCTACAGATGACGAGGGCGATTTTATCTTCATACACCATGAAGATGTCAGGCTGTCTCAGAAAGCAGATGAAGTGTATGCACAGCTCATAAAACTGCTGAAGGACCAATATGAGGTGACCGATTTATCTTGTTTTTAGTAATGCTTTGGGTGTTGTTATTTTAATATCTCTGGGTTTTATTAATATTACCATCCATCCCATCATTGTTTCTGTGGGGTCTTTTGGTTTTCTTTTTAATTACTTCTGATTTTGTGTGTCCAAAGGGGGAATGTTTTCAGAGTTAGATTTTCTACTTGTTGAAGTGAGAGGCTGTGCTTGGAGGCTCGGGACTATCAAATTGCCACTATTACTATAAGCACTCCAGTTTGTAAATAGTACCTGAATGATTAAGACCAGCCCTTGACTGAACCTCATATTTGGAAATGAAGTGATTCAAAAGCAATTAAAAAGGGCAGAAAAACTGAAATGCTGAGCTTTTTGATTGGAAATGGTGGGTGGATGGGTTTGGGTGTCATGGGAAAACTCTTGCCATTTCTTACATTAGGTTGTCTTCAACCTCAAAACTCTGCCAGTCACTAGTTTGTGTATAAGGATCACTGAGTGCAACTGTATTTGTTTGGGTTTGTTTGTGTTGACAGAGGTGTCTGCAGTATTCCAAGCAATTCATGCATCTGGGAAATGTAGCAGAAACGACTCGGTAAGGACCCACTGTTAAATCATCCCACAAGGTGGTCAGTTCAGGCTTGAGTCTGCCTGACCCCCTCAAAGATGATAGATGGGGGTTCAGATTGTTTCTCATTATGTGAAAGGGTCAGGACCTGTGAAGCCTCCTGCATGTCCAAGTTGCAATCAGACCTCTGATGTGAGGCTTACTGTGTCGGCTGTATCTGGCAGAATGCTCTGTTTGATGTCCCAGTGTGTGTTGTAGCTTTTCTGTTGTTTCTTTGCCTTTTCTATAGGTTTGAGAAAATGGCACAAGGTTGTAGAAAGGACATGGACATCCTGCAGCTTGCACGAGCACAGGGAATGGAGCCTCCAAGCCATCACTTTGAAGAAAGAACCTTTAAGATGATAAGGTGTGGAAAACCAAAGGGATTTTTCAGGCATGCTGGAATGAGTTTCCTGGTTTCTCGGTCTTGTTTAGGGAATTGTGGTCTTCAGCAGACTTGGGTAGCACCTAGGGTTAGGCTCAGCATTCCTTAAAAGACACACAACTTAAATACATACAAACTCTTCTCTAATTTCTCTTCTGGATTCTTCTGTTTTCAAAATATCTCCAGTTTCATCTCGTCCATTCTGTTACTTCAGATACTCTTCCTTCCTCTGTGTTCCTCCCTCAATTCTCTTGGCTTTGGGCTTTGCTCATGGCATTTTCCATTATACCTCAGAGATGTTTTTATCTTAGTTTGTGGTTTTCCTTGCTCTTTTGTAATCTATGAAGATGATCTGTGTAGGAGTTGAAAACAGTCTGGCACACCGCTGGTGTCCTGGTGTGGCAGTGGTGGTGGGCTACTGGGATGAATACACTTTTTTGTCTTTCTTTCTCACAGGATATTTTCTGAGCTCAACAGCACAGAAATGCACCTTTTTATTGTCAGGGGGATAAACCTACCAGCTCCACCAGGTAGGTACTCAAAAGGGCTTTTTCCTCTGAGTAGGTAAGGAAAGTAGTGGGGAATGAGGTTTTTCTACCTTCTACCTTGAAGACCACTTTAGGAGTCAAGACTTGTAGCCAACACTCATTAAAACAAAGTTAACAGGTTTCGGGCTGAAGCCCCTCCTACTTTTAAACAGTATTAAAAAGAGCAAAACCCATCAAACAAAGCCCCCAGAAGAATAAAGAGAATCTAGGATCCATGTGGACAGAGGGAAGAACTTTAAATTGTCCTGGGTTTGCTTGTAACTGGGTCATAGTTTCAGTTTCATGTTTATCTCCTATTTTGTTAAGCCTGCCTTAACTCTGCACCATGTTAATGTGTATTGACCCTTCAGTAGGCAGGAGTTGCTCCTGCCAACGTTCCTGCTTCTAGTCCCTTGTTTCTGGGAGCTTGTAAACCATCTGTGCTGGTCTGCCTCAGGACTAACTGCAGCATTAAGAGAAGTAGGTGTTTTCCTTTGGACACCAGCTTTCTCTGGATTTTGGTTCGTTAGATTTCAGTTACCAACAGGCAGGTCATGAGTCCTGCTGAAACTCACTCAGGTGCTCTTGAGAATCCTGCTCAGCAGTATAGATGCAATGAGCATACCTATATGGGCTGTTTGGACTGGCTGCTCTTGTCTCATTCAGGTGTATCACCGAGAGATTTGGATCCCTTTGTGAAGTTTGAATTTCACTACCCAAGTGCGGTAAGTGTGTGTCCTGGCTCTGTTGTTCCTCAGTCTGATCCTTGCCGCTGCTGTGTTAGCTTGGGAGGGCTTCAAGGAGAAAGTGTGGGTTTTCTTCTAGAAAGGGGGAACACTTCCATCCATACTGCTGAATTTAGTTCTAAAACAGAAGCATTCACAGTGCTAAGCTATGCCTGAGAAGGCACTAATCGGACTGTTTCCAGTGTCTGCAATTATATAAAAGTTCATTTTGTGCAGGGAAGCAGATGCACTGATGACTTCAAACACAAGGGTGTGCAGAGTTGTTACTAGGGGAGAGGGGCCCCTTTAGATGTGATTTCCCTCTAAGTCCCATTCGTTTAAGAAAACAAGCTTCTAAAGACTTTGCTTTTGGACATCTCTTTAAACTTTGCAATCTATTTCTATAATTAATCTTTGTCATCAAATAAATGCACATGATTCCTGATGGTTTAATTAGCAAATATGTATGTGCATATCTGGAGCAAGTACTTAGGCCATACAAGTTTCTTGATGTTACTAATCAGTACTTATGTGCATGTATGTATGTGCATATATATGTGTATGTGTATAAAAATACCTGTACACATATGTATGGCTTCTTTCCTTGAAACTTCTCAGTGTCATCCTGTTCCACTCACTTCTAGAAGCAGTCTCTGGTCTGAAAGATACAGAAACCATTGAGGTGACATGCAGAAACCACTGAGTTCTGTCTAGTCTTATCTTGGTAGAAGTGCTAGGGCTTCTGCTGCTTTTGCTATAGGCCAAAACCAGTCTTTGCTCTTACAGGACTAATACCTACCCCTGTGAGAATGCAGAGCCTAGATTTTACAGGATTTGCAGGAATTCCACTAAATTGAATTTAGTTACCTTGAGAAATTGGTGATGGTCACATTGGGTTTGGGGTTAGGTTTGAGTTACCTGAAGCCTTAATGGAGGATTCTCCCTCCACCCCCCACCATGAGGAGTGGCTAAAACCAGAATTGGTCTGTAGGAGTAATTTTCCAGGGAATAAGTAAGACTCAGCATAGTTGCTTTTAATCTGTTTGCTTTGAAGAAGCCAGGTCTCTGCTGCTTAACCAACAGTCCACCACCTTTCTCCTTCATAGCTGGGATCAGTTCTGCAAAGTTACTGCAGTAATTAGGTCACACTGTCCTTGTTCAGTCCCCAGAGATTCAGTTTGTTCTCCACTTTAGGTTAAAAGTTAATTCATTTTGGTGGCAAATTGATTGCCAGGCAAAATAATAGAAGGGCAATTCCCTGACTGGTGTGTGATTAGTTCCTTGTGTAGCTTTATTATTCCAACTAATGCACAAGGAACAGAATTACTGTGTCATGGAACGTGTGCAGTTTATCGTGTAGTTGAACAGCCATAGTCAGTAACACTGCGATGATTGGATTGAATTGTGACCATGTAGCTTATTTGTGGCTTATGTTTAATGTAATGTTTTGACTTATTCTTTATCTGCTATTGTTACCACAATGAAACCCAAATATTTAGTCTTGAATGTACCGTGGCTGCTCTTATCATTCTCATAACGCCCTAAAACCTCATGTTCCCTGTGTAGGTATAAAAAAGAGCTGCTAACAAAAATGGTTCCTACTGTGTATTTTGAAATGGTGTCTGATGGTTTTTGTAATGTGTGTCTCTCTTTAATAGGAGCAACCTCAGAAGAGTAAAACACCTGTAATAAACAATAACAATTCTCCAGGTTAGTACTGTTTCTGGGACAGAGGGAAAAACATTGCACCTTAGGGATCATGGGGGGGAGTACAGGCCAGTCCCATATGATGAACCAGGCCAGAGGCCTTCTTTCTTTATGAAAGGGTTTGTCGTAGGGTGAAGTCCAGCTGTGATGGCAGTTTCTTCTTCGTTCCAATATTGGTGGTAGTTGTTACATTATGAATTAGTGAAATGGTGGAGTTACCAGTTGTGCTCCAGCTGTTGCCATCAGCCCTGCTGGAGAGGGGCCAGATAAATAAATATTAAATACACTAAATCATTAATTTTAATATCTCCATGGATCAAATCCTTTTCAGTCAGGTTGTCTGTCCTTGGAGATTAGCAAAGATCATGACAGAACTGGCAATCAGCTGCCACTTTAAGCCTGACAAAGCAGTGCTGCAGAAATAGATCTTATGGTTATGTTTTTAAGGCAGTCTGTGTTAAACCCAACCAAAATACTTCCCTTGTACCTTCTGAAAAATACCCCTTTGTACTGAGCTATTGACTACCAGTGTTAGACTCATCGTGGTTTAGAATTAATCTTTTCATGCTCTTGAGTTTGCTTTATTGCTGTATATCTTTTTTTTCCAATACTTGCAATAAGCAAGTGGTTTAATGGCTTTGAATTCAGTATCCAAATGTGAATTTATCTCAGAATATAAATATATATATGTGTCTATCTTTTGAGTTTCTGTGTATTTCCTATTCAAAGTGGAAGTCCTGAGGCACTGATGCTAAGAGCTGTGTTCCGAGTCTTCCAATTACTTGATCTGCACTTGCTGAGCACACACTTAGCTGTGATGTTTTGGAATCCCAGGCGCACAAGCAGAGATGAGTGTTCCTGGGTAGCACAGCAGATAAGTCTCTAAACATTAGTTGTGCAATGCTGTGGGACTTTCTGATAAACAGGTATCCTGTGGCATAGTTCTTGTTATGCTTGTTAATAAAACTGGTGTTAATTTGGTGTTAATTGCATTATCAGAACCCCCTTTGCCAGTCATTCCAAGCTTTCTGATTATTTTGTACCTTTTTCTTAGCCACAGACAATGTGTTTATTGCTGAAAGACCTTGATTCTCCAGTTTTGGCTCTCCAGTAATTTGCTGTCACCTCATGATTTAGTTTTCTGCAGTTTGGTTTCTGTCCCTGTAAAGTGATGCCTTGTTAATGACTGAAATAACCTCCTAGGAGGAGGTTCATAGGGATGTGAAGTGTTCCTAAGTGGACCAAACTAACATAAACAGGAGTGTGAGTACGTGCATGTAATAGAGCACAGCACATGTTTTACCTTCATTTCTCTGTGTCCTTACTCTAGAATATAACCAGTTGTTTAAGTTGAACATCAACCGAAATCACCGAGGTTTCCGGCGAGCAATTCGGTCCAAAGGGATTAAATTTGAAGTATTTCATAAAGGGTAAGTCCACAGTTTGCTCCCTCTCATTGCCTCTCTGAAACAGTTGAGAGGACTGAAGTACCTGAAATTAGTGAAGCCCAATCTTTAAGCCAGCAGTAAAGTGTTGTCTGGTTCTCATGTCTGAGAACTCCATTCAAAATGTGTCTGGGCTCTGTTATTTTCCTCTGTGGGGGTGAAGAAAAGGCAGAAGCTCAGGAAGTTGATTGAGAACTGTCACATCAGTGGAGGGTTTGTGTGGCAAGAGGAATTAATGAGGCTGAGAGCAGGGATCGGTGTTGGGACTGGTCTTGTTCAACGTCTCTGTTAGTGACATGGACAGTGGACTGAGTGCACCCTCAGTAAGTTTCCTGATGACACCAAGCTGTGTGGTTCAGTTGATACGCTGGAGGGAAGGAATGGCATCCAGAGGGACCATGACACACTTGTGAGGTGGGCTGATGACAACCTCATGAAGTTTAACCATGCCAAGTGCAAGGTCCTACATCTGGGTGGGAGCAATCCCAGGCACAGCTACAGGCTGGGCAGAGATGAGATTCAGAGCAGCCCTGAGGAGAAGGACTTGGGGGTG
>JASSUY010006430.1:11524-34996 GCA_032466535.1 Forpus xanthops
AAGGCCAGGTTGGACATAGCCTTGGGTGACATGGTTTAGTGGGAGGTGTCCCTGCCCCTGGCAGGAGGGTTGGAACTGGATGATCTTATGGTCCTTTCCAACCCTAACTATTCTATGATTCGATGATTCTGTAAGGTTTCAACTTCAGATTGTTTGGATTTTTACCCAGTTTGGTTTCTCATCAGGACTAGATTTGTATGTTAGAAGGGGTAACTTTGTAGAATAGTAAGTACAAGTAGCAGCAAAACATGAACAGCAGTAAAGCAGCTGTCAGGTGATGGCAGAACTAATGTTACGGTTTTGTACTTCAGTCTGAGGATGTTACAGTATTACTGAACACTGCTAGCAAACTCTTGAGAGAGACAGAAGACTCCACTCATCTCAGAGACCAAGATGATGAGGTGGATGTTAACAGTTGGTAATGTTCATCCTATATGCTCATTACCGATATATTCAGAATCAGCGGTCTGTATTCCCTGATCCCCGCGCTGATTGTGGTCCATGACTTGGATGGGATGTTGGCTAACCTGGCTTTGTCTTGGCAGCTCTTTGTGCTGTTCTTTGTTTCTCTTACTGGGGCTTGCAGAATTGATCCATAGGTTCTCTGAGGTGATTTTCCAGTTGTAGATGGTTTAATTTGTGAGCTGAAATTGGGGTCTTCCATTTGCATCTCCATTGAAGCAAAAGCTGGTTTTCTTACTCTTTCTCTGCCTGTCCTGCTTGCTCTACTGCTCTGTTGTTCATTGTGTCATCGTTAGAGATCCAGCCTCTTATGCACAGAACTGTTCAGTGCTTACATTGGTTTAAAACATTTTCCCCTGTCTTTTGCGTATCATTGTACATGTGGGGCACATCCTGTTCTCTTACCAGCTGGAACTGTGCTTGGTTTTAATGTCTGAGCTCAGGCTCAACTTCAGCCATTGGAAACACTCTCCGATGATTCATGAGGTATGTGCCAGCTCCAGATTGTCCTTTGAAGCCTTTTTGAAGATTAGCAAAATCCTCTCTGCAGGTCGTCCCTTTTCCAGTTCTGAGGTTTCGGTTTTGTTCTTGGAACAGGAATTTAACAAGTTAAAGATGTGCTTGTTGCTGCTTTGGGGTGGACGGGTGGCAGTTTCCTTGGGCGCATGGCAACAGGGAATGAGGAAGAGAAGAGCCCACTGAGCACCTTCCTCTGGCTGTCGTCTTGGGAGAAAAGAGGATTAAGTGATGCAGGCTCTCTTCTAAAGTCTGCCCGCTCCCTGCCTGTCTTTAAGACTATAAATGAATAATACTTTCTGAAGTGCTTGTAGCTGTTGTATGTTTGAGGTCTCTGGTAGCTCTTTGACCATCTCCCAAGAATTGTTTTCTCTCTGGGAGCAGAGGAGACTTGTTTCAGGCCATAGATATTAAACTGCACTTCAAAAAGCGCTTGGAACTAAAAATCCCAGCAGTGATTTCTGTAAAGGAAAAGTCTCTCCTTAAACTTCTCTTAAAAGCTTCTGAAGATAAAAGGAGATTCCCCATAGCTGTTTCTGCAGCCATGGCCTGGAGCAGGTTCACATCCTTCACAGCCACCCCCCTAGAACTGATGGGGGCTGAACCAATCTTTATTGTGGCTTGAATTATAAAATGGAAAAATGCTTTAAGAAGCATTCAGCCAGAAGAACTGCTGATTCCTGGAGTGCATGAACAAGGTGCCAACATACTGCAGTACAATTATGTAATCCCTCTTCATTTTAAGGTGCTCATGAAGTCAAGGAAGTATTCTAGCATGTAACAGAATAAAGTCTGAACTTCTCTAACTGGCTGTGTCTCTAAATGACGTAGTCATATCGATGGAGAATGAGGTCTTATCTTTGGAGGGCTTTCTGCCAAGAGAATTCATAGGCACTGTGTTTGGGGCCGCATTATCAGCCCTTGAGGTGACTCCTTGTGACATTGCTTTTTCTTTACTGCAGCCATTTGTGTTGAGATGGATGAACTGACAACTGAGGAGTAATCTGACAGCTGAGCTGGAGTCTTTCACAGCAGGTTCTTGGAGGAGATGCACTTCCTAACAGTGACTCACTGCATGTTCCAGTGCATTCAGTTCCAGAGGTCTTGGGGTCTTTATGCTGTCCAGAAGTGTCTGAGCTCCTTGCTGAGAGCTCACTGCAGCCTAGGCTAATGGTACCCGACTTCACTCAGGTGCTGTAGGAGCCTTCCTGACACTGCTTCTGAACAAACAGGCCAGAAAGTGAGGGTAAGGTCTGGATGATGAGTTCCTTATACAGTGATTGATCTGAGCTATTTGGAGAATACATGAGTGGAGCAATCATTGAGGTGGTGGATGGGAGGAAACAGCCTTCCCCCTTTTCCAGACCATCAGGTCTGTGTCTTAATGTACCAGCTACTGTTGCCACAGATGACATGATCATGAGGCCCTATACAATAATCCTCAAAGTTTTCATTGCATACGTCAAGTCTTGCTAGATAATATAGTTGATGGGAAGAAGAGTGGATTAATGGGGTTATTTTCTGTGTATTTGTTGGGTTCCTTGCCTGTTCTTTCCCAGATAGTGGCATAAAAAAGGAAGCTTCTGAATTCTTGGCAGGCTTCCTGTCTAAAACATGACAGGCACAGGCATGGCTGGTTGGCTTTCCTGCCTCCAGGCTGTGCATCTTGGTTGTTTGTCAAACCTTTTGGAGACTTACTCCCAAAGCAAGGAAAATGTGTGGATGCAGGCAGTGAAATGCAGTAGAATTAGTGTGTGTTAGTGTTAGCAGTTGCCTTTTGGAGGGGTTTGTCTGGGTAAGGATTGCACCGCCTGCCTCTTAAGGTAAAGATGGATGTCTTGCTGATCAAACTGTTGAGCAGAAGTGACTGTAGCAGAGAACAGTTGGTTGTTTCCCTTGCAGGATGTGAAATGCTTTATGTTTAATTCCAGCAGAGTGCAAAGTCTGCAGTGATGGTTCCTGATGGTTCAAACTACTGATGTGGGGGTGAATCAAAACAACAGCTGAAATGAACTGTTGTTAGTTGTTGAAGCTGGTTTATCAAAAGGCAACAACGATTCATGGGACCTTTTCCTGATCAGTAGTTTGCCAAAACCAGCACATGCCTGTGAAGTGTTTGTTTCTGTTGAACAGCCCCTTGCAGAAGGTTGCGGTCTGTCCTGGCTGCGAGGCCACTCTTCCCTGTTACCCTGTGCAGGGACACAAGCTGCTGCCATTCCCAATGCTCCTTTAGTTGGTTGTTTTTCATCACTGCTGTCCTCATCTTTAACTTGGTTGCAAGAGAGTAATTAAAACATGAGTACTTTGTGTCTGGTCCTTGTAGTCCGGTTCACTCAGGGTTTGCCTCTTGCACCCTGGTCTGTAGGGTTCTATAACACTTCTTGATCAGCCTTCCCGGATGCAGTGGTGGCCTGAGCCTGCTTTCTCTTTCATGTTCTGGAAGACCTTACCCATTTGAATTAAAGATGATTTCTTTGAAACAGGTCCTTTTTCAGAAGCGACAAGCAAGTGGGAACAGCACACTTGAAACTGGAGAAGCTGGAATCAGAATGTGAAGTCAGAGAGATCATCGAGGTACGTTTTCTGGGTGGGGTGAGTTCTCCTAGCGAGTGCTTGAATACAAAGGGAAAATGAGTATTTGCATTGCATGAATGTGTGTGTGCACAGTTGTTCTGTTTAGTTAGGTTGATAAACAGTGGGCTGCGCTTTGTTCTGTCATCTCTTGAAGCTTGTGTTAGCTGTTACCATTCATAGCATCACAGAATGGTTTGGGTTGGAAGGGACTTTAATGTTCGTCCAGTTCCAGCCCCCTGCCACGGACAGGAACACCTTCCACTGTGCCCACTTGCTCCAAGCCCCGTCCTGGGGACTCCCTTCTGCAAATATCCTGTATCAGGACCGTTTTCTTTGTCAGGACCAGAAATTGAGGTGATTCCCCAAAACACTTGTGTTGGTAGCTAACAGGTGAAGGGGTCAAGTGAAGACTGACCAAGTGGATAGAGAGCTGCTGCAAGATCCATCAGGAGCTCACTAACTGGAACCTTAATAACCCCCTGCCTTGGGCTGCAACACAGACATGCCCGGGACATTACTGCCCTCAGCACTGCGGTCACCTGCGGGTGATCTCTGTCATCTTCCAGTCATGGGGAGATAAAGTCTGTGGTTGCCTGAGGCAGCCTGGTGTGACGTTGTCATTCATGTGTGCTGACTGCTCTGCTCTTTGTGGTTCTTTCAGGTTTTTGATGGCAGAAAGCCCACTGGAGGGAAGCTGGAGGTAAAAGTGAGACTCAGGGAGCCCCTCTGCGGTCAGGATCTTCAAACAGTTACAGAAAACTGGCTGGTCCTTGAGCATTAGTTCTGCCTGAGGTAGGAATGCTGCATGTAACGATGGGCTGACAGAACCTGACAGGGGACAGAGGAGCTCTGCTTGAATAAGGTCTTTTGTTGACATTGACCTAATTACATTGCTGTGGCTTTGGGATCATTTCTCTCTGTATCTGTAGTGGTGAGTTGGCACAGTTTCAGAAATGAGGTTACCCAATCTCTGATCAGTTTGTGTGTATCAAAGATCTTATTTCACAATCACTTGAAACACAGGGATTGCTTCTAACATCACCCTTATTTAGAACAGCATTTAGAAAACAAGATTGGTGAGACCTTTCTAGAAGGGACAGTGCATTCTGTCCATCCCTATTGTTAGCAAAGGACCTTTCAGAGTTAGCAGGGACCCTTCTTCCCCTACCACAAGTTAAAGAAAGGATTTTTTCTGTCCCATGGAAGTCTGCTTCACTTCCTGTGAAAGGGAAGCGATTGGAGACAGGCTTTCTTCTGGATACCGGAGGCTTCTGGGGATGGAGGAACTGTACAGTTGAATACAGGTTACCTAAAGAGCTGTGCCTGATGCCCACTGTGCTCAGATCAAGTACAGAAGAGCTGCCAAAGTAGCTGTATACTAGCAGGATGGGAAAGAGGGAGGCTTCCTCCTCTTGCCAGCCTGTACAGAAACCACTTGGTTTGGCAGCTTGTCTTCCTTTCTCAGACTCTGCTTTTTAGGTATCACAAATTCTCTCTCCTTTAAAAATAATCCAAAGGAAATTAATACGAAACCCTGGAGTCTTTGTTTTTTAAGCCATTTCCTAGATAGAATTACTGAAGGATAAACACCAGCAGTGCCCCTGCCTGTGGAATCTCTAACTCGGCCTAAGTTTTGTGTCTGATGTTCGAAAGACATTCAGAGTCATTGGACACAATCACTTGACACTCTGAAACCTTAGGTCCTCCCTTCTCCCACAGCCTATGTTGATAAACCACAGAGGAACACTGTCTTAGTGTGCTGCAGTCACCTGCAGTCTGGTGTGCACCCCTCTTCCTCAGCATACTGGTTTGCTTTGCATTTATAAATGGCAGTTAAGGGTGATCAGCTTCATGGCCGCAGCACCTTTCTGCCACACCTCTGCTTCCCCATTGTGTTAGGATTTACAGACCAAGAGGTCTTTTGTTTCAGTGCATGAATCCGAATTTGGAGCACCAAAGGGACTGTTTGCTTGGGGATTTCTGCCCTGCAGCCAGGGGGGTCAGTGAACTTCAGCCTTCTCCAAAGGGACACATTTGATGGCCATGTCCGCAAGGCCGAGTGCCTGGACACTTAAGCATTTCCAGTCACTCGAGTTTAACAGTACTGCTTCATTGATTTTTGTAGTTGACCATCCACAAAATGAATGTCAGCATTTCACATCTAATGTGACTTTGAACTGTGAACATCCGTTAAGAGCTGCAGCAAGTAATTCTGGTGGTTTTCCTTTGTTTTCCCCCAGCTCCACTGGCAAGTTAAAAGATGTGGGACGAACGTCTGCAGAGAGATGCTGCTAGCTGCAAGCACCAAAGATGTTAAATGAATGCACTACTGAACCTAATGTCTATTTTGATAACAGCCATAGTGCTTACTAATAACGTCGGGGCAGATGTAAGGCTCTGGGAGCTTGCTGCTGCAGGGGACTGTCACCAGTCTACACAAAATAGACAGAATTGCCTTAACGTGGGACTACTAATGTAGCACCAGGATGAATGTTACACTAACTATGCACAGTGGTGTGGGAAAAGTTTAGCCCCTTCAGAATTCCCTGAGGCAGTGAAAGAAGTTTTGATCAAGTCACAGGTAAGATCTTTACCAGAATTCATGTTTTCCAGTGTTGTGGTACAGCCAGCAGTCTGCTACTGCTTCTTCTGTTTCCTTATCAAGGCCTCTCTGATCTGTCTCTTTTCACTTCTAAACCGGAGGACAGGGATCTCAGGCAGTGGGTCCTGCTTTGTGTGTGCCATTGCAGCACGAGCTCAGTGGGATGCTGCTGTTGAGGAGGAAGGAATGCCAGGCTCCAGAGCAGCAGGTGTTTATAGATGTACATTCTTGTTCTGGCTCCCAGCTGTCTGCCCTGCGTGGTCAGTGCAGCCCTGGTACTGTGCCTTCATCCTTTTTCTTTTTAAATGTAAAAAGGAGGGGAAAAGAAACCTAAGTAAGCTCTGACCATGCCGCTTCCCAAACGTCCCTTGTATTTGTACAGAAATAGGCTTCTACAGTTCTTCCAGGTGCTGGGGACAATAGCCACTCTGTTATGTAGAAAACGGGATTAAGACTATTTTCAGGAATGCTTCTGATCAGCAGCATACAACAAAATGGTACCAAATACGTCTGTGTTTTTACACCTCTGTGAGCTCAGAGAAAGGACTGATCTCAGAGGAGAGGCTGTGCTGCGCTGGGGGGTCGGAGCCTTTCCTGCACCAGCTCTTTAGGTAGGGCAGGGCAGAGACAAGCAGGGTCCAGGCGGGTAAGAGTCAGCACTGCCTCTGTCCTCCTGAGCAGATGAAGACAATACAGTGTTTAGTTTTTAATTTCAATAAATTTAATATACAAAACTACATGTTGAAAATAAAAATATAATATGCAGTTTTTTGCAGTGTTAACTAACTGAATTTTAAAAGTACAGTTCTTTTTTCTCTAAAACAAATACTCATTTCTTAACAACATGGTAATTAAGGTCATTTCAAAGGCTATGGTTGAAGCAAACATGTCAGTCACCAGTTGATAGTGTTTTGCACAAACATAATCCAAACCTAAAAGACTTTTGGGGCAAAGGAAGAGAAATGATTTTTCACCTCTTACTGCATGATTAACAATGCAACTCAAGGAACTGGAAAGCCGCTGCTGTGGCAAAGCTGGAGAGCAGGCTCTGGAAGGAAGATGGGCAATTTCAGTTTATGGAGTGCTCTTCCAGGAACCAAATCTTGCCTACACTGTGAAGTGTGTCCCAAACCAGTGTGCAGAGGGGAATTGGGAAGTAACCTCAGCCCTGCTCCACTGCACAAATCCATAGGGATAACAGGGATTGTGTGAGAATTTGGGTTTTGTCCAGCGTGACACATGGAGTGAGCTGCTTCAAGCCAGCTGCCTCCCCCCCAGCACAGAGGTAAGGTCTTGTTCTGATGCCCCACTCACCCTTCTAAGTGTATGAGCAGTAGTGTGCTACCTCTTACTGCTCAGCTTTTGTTTGTGGTGCTGGACCCCAGTTCTCAGGCCACCTTCTCCCAGTGCTGGCTGGGGACAGGAGTCATGTGCCATCTTGGGTTTGTCAGACTTTGTCTAAAAAGCAGTAACTATTCATTCACAAGTACATTCTGTACATACACTGCACTCTATGCATCACACATTGCTATGTGTAGTTCCCTTTTCCTTTTCCCAGCTAATACTGTGTATTTGTTAAAGATCAGCCTCACGCTTCCCTTTGGGTACGAATGGGCACCTGTGTTACCGATTTACAGCAAACCCAAAGTAACCCGTGCTGCATCCACCAGAACTGACTGAGTAGGGACAGTGCAAAGTTTACCAGAAATGAGCACCTCTTTCTTCCCAGATTAACTTTCTGTACAGACAGAAGAAACCTTTATCCCCCTCTGAGAGGGACCCAGACCAGCAGCTCCACATGGCTATGGCTAAACAAACCAAACAGCTAATCCTGCATTCAGCTCTTGCCACGGGTGAGCTGCTTCCAACTGAGAAGGTGGAAACAGTTCCTCTGTTTCTGACTGAGACTCAGTTGCAGCCTCTTTCCCTACTAAAGCCCTCTCAGGTGAGACCAGGAGCGCTGGGGCCAGGCGCAAGTGTTGGGAGCTGCCCACAAAGCCTTTTTTTCAGCAGAACATGCAAGAAAGAGCAACTCTAGACTTTTAGCACGGGTAAGCTAAACGTGGGGCTGCTAAGGTGAAGTGCAAGCTGCCTTGTACTACGTGACACAAGCATTACACTACAGCGTACAGCGAGGAGACTCAAAGCTGCCCTGGGTGTTAGTTCTCTTTAAAAGCAGGACCTACTGGGGAAGAGCAATGAGATACAACCACACTTTAGGGCTTATAGTTCCCCTGCTTTGTAAGATTTGTAAACAAAGTACAGAATAGCAGAGTTATTCTAGGAGCAGTCATAGGAATCTGCAGTGGCGACAAGGTTTTACAGTAAATAGAGGGGAAAACAGGGAACTAGCCTATCACGCACACAAAACTGCAGTTCACGTAATCCCACCTGTCCTGCTGCTCCTTTGGAGGCACAGACCAATGTAGTTATGGCTGAGTAACCTGCCCGTCTCTCCAGGGCTACTCCAAATGTCTTTCAACCAATAATGTGGTCAAAATAATGTAAACATGACTTCTGAATGTCTACAGCACAACCACCAGCATGAGGAGGAGGTCAGAACGGTGGTCATGAGCAGTGGTTCCCACATGTCCATCTACAACCAGGACAAGAGTGGAGTTTCACTTTTTATTTATGCCCCAGTGATCTTCGCACCCCTTTGAGCATTTAGAGTACATGACTGTAAGTCTTTAAACATGAGCATTTCTCTAAACAGTAACAGAAGTGTATTAGCTGCAAGGATAGCATAGCCATGTTGTAGTATAGAAGCTGCCCTGATCCTCTGGTTGTTGACAATGCATAGAAGATTTAGAATTATGGAACAACTGTCCCTCCCTCCTCCCCCCGCCCATTCCCCAATAGTGTTAACAAAAAGCTTAATTTTCCAGTTTTAAAGTGCAAATGATTCAGATACAACTGCTGCTGGAACAGGTCTGAACAGAAAATGAAGTCCTCTTATGAGATGTTTTCCAGAATATAAAAGATGAGCTCCATTATGACTGGCCCTTCACTCAACTGACATGCCCCTCCATGAATCACTGGAACTAAGGCACTGTCCAGGTCGTTCATGTATTGAGAGGGCAGTGGCTGTCCATTGCTCCCAGCTTGATAACCGACCTAAAAAATACAAAGCGAGAGGGGAGGGTTTACAGAGAACAGGACACAGGCTGCAGTCTGGTGGGCAGGAGGGTGAGCTGTGGGAGGTGCTGTGGCCTCTGCCCGGGAAGTTGGATTTAGCAGGCACTAAAGCAGCTTTGCCACTTGGTTTTGTTCTCCTTTAGGTTCCCAATGGCCACCTACACAAAAGTATCCTACTTCTATGTCAAAGCAGATCATTCAGACCTGCAGGAACAGCACCCTGCGTTATCAGATTAACTCAGGCAGTATATAAAAGGTGGCTGACACCAGGAACACCTCCACTCAAGGGCAAGGCCAGCTGCCTTACCAGGGAGCTCTCTGCTCCCTTATCTCTGCCTGTGGCTTCTGCTGCAGAACACTCCCTGAGAGACCTTCCAACTGCTCTTCTGCCTCACATGCAGAAGCATTAAGACCACCCATGCTTGGAATGCTTTATGCTCGCCCAATAAGACATTTCATATACTCCCATCTTTTCACTTCTGTTGCAAAGGCCAAGTCAGAGTCTTCTTCAAGCACATGGCAGGCCTGCAGCTCACAGGGCTGGTCCTGGATCTCTGGCTGCAGAGCAGGTGCTGCTAGTTGGCACACAGGGATCAAGCCTGGTGTTAATTCAGGATAGGCACTAGCTTCCCTTTTTAACAGATAGCCCAGAACACCAAACACCAGTCAGCACCACGACACTGGCATTTGATACTGGTACTTCTTTAACCAAGGGAATGGTTGAAGTGTGTATTCCCTTTCTGAGGAATGAACAAGGGAACAGTTCAACCAAAAGTATTCAAGACTTACTTGATCTGAGTCAAGTGTAACACGTAGACCCAGCTTGGTCATTCCATCTTCTTTCAGCAGCTTAAGGTGGGGGCAAAGAGCTAAACAGAAAGCCTTTGCCACGTTTTCAGTCAGTCTGCTGTGATCAGCTGGGTCACTCAGACCATTATGTTGCTCATCATTTTCCAGAAAAAACACCTGCAGGAAAGAGGTAACACCAGACACAACCCTTGGCTCTTCTAGCAAATAAGGTTACTGAGACATCAGTTAATCTTTCTACAAATGAAGGCTTAAAGAAGAGCTGTTCAGGGATGACCAGCAAATGGTCCTGAAGACAAGACACTTACTTGGAGGGGGGAAGGCAAACTTCAAAAGGGAAGATTTGAATAGTTGTAGACTCCTGTTCTGGGCAAAAGCCACACAATGGAAATGCACTACTTATTGCACATGGGTTTTAATCAATATCAGCTTTTAAACAGATGTTAATGTCACAGTTTTACTAGAAGCTATCCCACCTGAAGATGTGTACTGTTACTGAACTTGGCTCTGTTGAGCCCCATGGACCTGGGAAAACAGGATATAAAGGGGCAAGCTGCCAAGGGGGTAATGTGGTTCCTCCTGGGCAGGTAAAGGGAAACACTTGAAGAGATCTTTTAACATCAGCATTTGTGTGCTGGCAGAGTCACAGGTCCATCAGCAAGGCAGGCAGCTTCTGCAAGTGACTGATGCCGTAGCACTTCCAGTTCAACCTGCACCATGTCAGAGAAGGTGGCTCAAAAGAACCATTTTATAAAACCAGTTATTTCATCTCCATTTAAAAGGTTGGGTTTAATGCAAATGCAGGTAAAACCCAACTGTCATGTGGGGTAAGACAGTATTTTTCTGGTCCCACTCCCCATGCTCTCAAACCATATGGCAAGGAGGTGGCTAGGCCTGAGCCATGTACCAGCCATAGGGTATTTTATTCTGCACGATACCACACTGAATGCTTCCTTGCAGGGAGGAAAGTTACTACAGGTTTGGTTTGTTCTGAAGAATTTACTGCTTTAATTCTGGTGAGTGGGCAGAGCAGGTCGAAAGCAGCCAAAGGCTGGAGTTGCAATCCCAAAAGGCCAAGTGTTGCTTTACATAGAGCTTGTTTTGACTCACCTCTGTCCACCGAATGACCTTTCCATTTGCCTTGTACTCTGAACCGTGAAATATCTTCACACTTGTTATAGACTCCATTGATTTGCCATCAATAGGGCTCACAACACTGAAAGGGAGGGAAAAGGGTAAGTTCAGACTCGGCAGAAGACATGAGCTGAACAGAGACCACTGCAAAAGAGAACTACATCAGAATAAGAGGGCAGCTCTGCTGCTGCACCTGAATCCTCAACTGCCTTGCTGCAGGGTTTGCCATAACTGTTCTGCAATTGGAACTGCTACAACACAGCAACTATTCCCATCAGCTTAATGGGGCACAGACCAAAATTACCCTCAGAAGGGAACCCAAAGGCTTAAGAGTGCCAAAACCAGTGATCTTAATTGCAACTGCTAATTGTGAGGATGGCACTGGGCCTGGAGCTTCAGCAGGAGCAGCCTTGTGGGAATGGGCTCAGAGCTGAGGCAGCATCTCCCCTGCAGCCCACCTGGACCATATGCACAAACCAGGTGCAGGAGGGACCTGCCTGCAGGTTTTCAGCAAAGCTTTGTACCAGAGCTGCGATCTCAGAAGGTGCTAACACAGCAATAATGGCATGGGGTTTATTCACTTGTAACAGTGTAGGCCAGCAATACCTGGAACACTACTTACACAGCCCAGAACTCAATCACACTGACCTGAAGAGCCTGAAACTACTCTTCCTTCTAGATGCTGAGTCCTTAAATGTACCCATCACAACAGCACTTTACTGCCATAAAGACTTCAGCTGCCATAAACCATTTTTTTGTCTTAACTATGAAGAGTCCAGGTACACTGTCAATGTTCAGCAATTTTATTTCCAGCATTACTTAATGCAAACTAAACACCAGGAGAGCAAAGTGACCACAATATGCAGGGTTCAGCACTGACTGCTGGAGACAGATTAGTGGTTTCCAATAACTGGATATTAGTAATGGCAAAAAATCCATAGCATAGACAACTTTCTAGATTGATGCCCCAAGGTTCTGGTACCTCAGTTTAATTTTCATTACATTTAATTGCATCTTATCACTCAAAATAGGGGCATGGACTTGTAATTCTTACTGATTTGAAGACTCTTGCACCTTGTAAGAGCAATTAAAAGTTATAACACAGGCAGTCACCATTCAATGTCAAGTGGTTGCTCCTCTGCTTACCCCTTACTGAAGTTTTTATCATCTTCTACCCACTGAATATGAACTTGTTCCTGAGGATCTTCAGCATCTACTTTGCCACATGTAATGGTGAAGTCTTTCATCTCTCTCAAGGCCTGTCTCAAAGAGTCCATGTTCTCAGCAGTTATCTGGACCATTACTCCATCTAGGGAACCAAGAAATCCTCATAAGCCAAGATAAGCCACACTGAACAGAGCCTATGTAGAAAAAGAAACAAACATCCTTCCTCTTTTTCCAACAGAAAGGTTAAAACATCTAATATAGGAGTCATAAGCAGCAATGCTATATAAGACCATTTCTGAACTCTGATTCCTAAAACATGGCACTGATGGGTGTTGACTAGGGTCACACAAGGATGAGGGAAGTCCATCTACCAGGAGAAGTCAGCTTTAATGACAGCCACATTAGTTTGCCTCAGAACATGACACCCACTCCAGGCAGCCCTCAGGAACCCCATGTCCCTCCATCCCTCCTGCTATCACCTCTGCTGGCACTGGAAGCAGCACTCCAGTGTGACAGGAGGTTGTGAGAAGTCAGTGCTTGCCAGACAGTGGCAGGTGATACGGATTTGAATTGGGTCAGTCTAAATTACCACAGAAATACTTTAAGAATGAAATGCTTCTCCTGTGCACAGTCTCCTTGCCTGAATCCACCTGTACCTCTGTCTAACAGGTTAAACTAAACATTAAGCCACTTAGTGTTTAAACCACCAATTTAGACAGAAAATGGTGCAATGATCTACAGATAGTGACTTAAAGCAAGAGGATGACCGCTCACCCATGGACTGCATGCTCATTCAGCTGGCAGCTCACAAACCAGTGCAGCTGAAGTTGCTCCTGCTCATCAGTGGAGCTGTGCTGCCTGACTGCGTGTGTGAGCTTCTCACAGACCTCACCCGCACTGTAAGGAGCACACTTAAAACACTCCTGCCTGCACTATCACATCTGCAGTGAGGTTAGACTACAATGTTCTGTCTCAGTTAATGAGCAGTAACAGTTTTCAATGCAGTGTGTGCAGTCAAGGTTTGTCTCTGTGATATGACAACTGGTAAAAGAGGAACAAACCACATCAGAGGTACCAGCTCAACAATCTCAACTTATGTTCTCATCTGCCCACATACAAGCATATAAACAATGCACATCCCTAATTGTGTGTAAAGCAGAGGTATGTGGGAACAGAATAAGTTCCTCTCCTGGTCTGTGGAGTACGTGTTCCATAATTCTTAGCTTCACAGTGTTCTCATTCAACCCAAACCAGTAAACTGGCCAGAGGCTCACAAGCCAGGTATTTCATATCTTACCCTCACATTCTTGTGTCCCTGTTCTACAGCATCTGGACAAGTTCCTCCTCATCAAGGGAAACAGGGGCTTTGGGTTTTTTTGCTAAGAAATAGGTTAAAGCTGAAGCAGCACCATGATTCAAATGCCCAAGGCATAACAGCAAAGCCCTGCTAACCACAGAGCCAAGCTGCATTAGGAAGAAAGCAGTGTGCTTTAAGCAAGCAGTTCAGTTCTTACCTTCTACTATACTGGATTTGGCAAGGTAGCCTGAAGAGGGTTTTAAAGCTCCACTGAACACAAAGAAGCTGGCACCGGTCACTGTAAAAACAACAACAGGAGTGACTTAGTGATGCTTTTGTCTCAACAATGCCTTACATGAGCATCAGGTAATGCAGCCCTAGCATCTGAAGGTGATTAATCAAACACTGCTTAGAATTATGGTGACTTTAATGCACCTTACAGGCTGATGTATGGGAGGCCAAATCACCCAGTTATTTTCTAACTGGAAAAGAGTTTTTGTCAACTTTAATGAATGCTCATATTTCATCACTCTCCCCATACCACCTTTAAGGTTCAGGACTATTAATTTAGGGTAACCAAGTACATAATTACCTTCTAAATGTTCCCACACAGCTGGCAAGGCCACAGCTCAAAGCCACCTGATTTAAAAGTAGAATGCTCTTAAATGACCACTAAGCATCATGAAATTCCAGATGGAAATCCCTCTTCTTGTCCCTTATGTAAAAGTCAGATAAGCCCATCAGTCCTGATATACTCACTGGAGTGACTGGGGATAGTTGCAAAACATAAAAGCTGGCCTCTGTCTTGCTTGTTCTCATTCAGAGATAGTTCAAATGTCTTTGCCAGAAGCTTTCCCCAAACCCACAGTATTTACATTCCCAGCAGAGTGCTGCTGCAGCCTTTCAGCCTCTAACAAACATAAAGCCTGGAAATTAGATGGTCCAATTGAAGTGAACAAATGTTTCTTGAAGCTGCATTATTAAAATGCTGCTGTAGTTGGTTATTCCTATTTACCTTTCAGACTGAATCTAAGCTTCCCCCTTTCACACAGTATATAGCTTGAGGACAGGCAGCCACAGCCTCACCTGTAGTCTCCAGTTGTGCTGACAACACCTCATTAATAATCTAGATGTTGCCTAAGCCAGTTAGAGCACTGTGACCTCTGGAGCAGCACAAGTCCTGAGCTGTATTGTGCAAGCAGCGTTACTGTATTTGCAAGGGAGGAAGCTGTTGTGTGCTTTATTCTATGTCTGCTTGATCTATGCACTTGCTAGAGCACCTCCTGGACAAATTCAGAACAGCGCTGTTGGCCTACAGAGGAGGGATGTGGACTGTACACAAGATGGATAGATCATGGATTCTGTGAGAGGAATAAAACACCAAGGGGGTAAAGGGCAGATAAAGCAACATGTTACTATTCCTTATGCTGCACTTGTCTAACTCCCAGAGCTGCCCAGCAGTCAGAGTTGTTTTCTCAGTGTCTACCAAACTCAGTTACATGCAGACAAACCCAGTTCTGACAGGTAACACAAAGGGCAAAGAGGGTGCAGGCTCCTCGTGAACCCCCATTCTCACCCTTCCTTGGCTGGTTATGGATGCTGATGGCCTGTGTCTGGTAATTCCCATCGTCGTTCTGAACACACACCAGATGTGAGTCTGCTTTCTCGTTGAAGCACGCTCCCCCTGCTAGGACATGCTCGTTGGATTTGTTCATGGCTTTCATCATCTGCAAACAAAAAGGTTTATCATTTCTACCCTGCCTGTCAAGTGCTACCATAAATAGGGGATTCTTGGAACAGTTTAATTTGACAGAGCACTGAGAGCAAGCTTCTCACCAGTGCTCATATTCCCATGTCAGATTTTAGCACTCAGAACCATAAGCTACTTTTGAAAAGAGGGTTCAAGTCTTGTCCTGTTTAGATGCTTTAAAGTACCTTTTATGTAATTAAGATAAATGGTATAAGGGCTAGCTGAGCTATACAGGCTGCACAAGCTATTATCACTAGCTGGTTTAGAATAATAAATTCACAGGAAAACACATTAGAAAAACACTGAGAGACAAAACCTGGCTTTTTTACACAACTACAGTTGCTTATAACATAAATCCTGTGGCCTCCCCAGTTCAGTGCCAGACTGACACTAAGAGCTGCAGCATTTAATCCTGGTTGTGCCAAGACCAGCCACCAAAGCTTTAGCATCTTTGTGCTTCACCTGTGTGTACTGCAGAAAAAGTTCCCAATCTGAAGACCTTTTAAAGAGATCTGAACCACGAACATCCAGAATAATGCTAGCTCTCTGCAAAGGAGGCCTCCAGAGCATTTGTGATGCACCCACACTTCAGTTTTGCTGATTATTATCTAACACACACAGTTACATGCCTTGGCAAACGTTCTTGTAAGTTAAAGTTTCTGTCCTTTTCTCCTCTCTTCCTCTTCATGGAAGCCCAGACTATGAGTTTTTTACTCAAACTAAAACTGAGGGAGTCACCTGTCTATGCAATTAGCTTCAAACCCAAAAGCTCGTGTTTGCTTAAACCCTCATGCGAAGGAAGGTGCTAAGTTACTTGAAATCTTTTAACAGCACTCGTATTCCTATCCCCTGCTTCCTGTAACTGATAAGCATGCACCTAACACACAATGCATTTATCTCTCTCAGTCCAACATAAAGCCTTAATTATAGTGTCAGGAACATTAGCTGATGCTCACTATTGACAAATGTGCACAGGTGTAATGTTTGAGGAGGAAACTTAATTAAGATTTTGCATCAGACAACAGTGTATTTCATTATCTAGTTCATCATGTCGTGCTCCAGAAACGAGACTGGAGCTCAGCTGCAGCTTTATGGGGCCTGGTAATTGTCTTTAGGATAACAGGAAACAAGTGGACATGGCAGGGGAGTGGAACTAGATGAGTTTTAAAGTCCCTCTCAACCCAAACCATTCTATGGTGCTATGGCAACTGTGCTTTGGGACAAGGCACCTGATTAAAAAATGACAGTCACCTTTGCTGAGGGGCTAAACAGCAGCTAACTATCACTGTAAGGTGCAGAAAATTTAAATGAAGACAAAAATATGTATTTCATAGAAAAACTATATAATAGTGTCTGTTAATTGCAGATTAAATCTCATATACTGATTAGATGTGGAGAATTCAAAGTGAGCTTTTCACTTTCTTGATAGCTTCAGTGACATGCTTCTAATTAAATACTGCTTTATATGGGGAAAAGATAAAGGTCTTGTGGCTTAAGTCAACTTAATTCAAATTAAATTCAGATGAGAAAATTCTAGTAATTCAATTTTCCATCTTGATTGCAAGTACCTGCAGTACTGCATTCAGCCCTGGGGTCCCCAACACACAAGGAACATGGACCTTTTGAAACAAGTCCAGAGGAGGTCATGAAGATTCTCTGAGAAGCACCTCTGCTATGGAGACAGAGAGCTGGGCTTGGGCAGCCTGGAGAAGAGAAGGTTCTTGGGAGACCTGAGAGCAGCTCCCAGTGCCTAAAGAGGCTACAAGAAACTTGGGGAGGGGCTTTTGACAAGGGCCTGTAGGGACAGGACAAGGGGAATGGCTTTAACCTGCCAGACGGAAGGCTGAGACAAAATAGTAGGAAGAAATTCATTACTGTGAGGGTGCTGAGGTGCTGGCACACGGTGCCCAGAGAAGCTGTGGCTGCCCCATCCCTGGCAGTGCTCAAGGCCAGGTTGAACACAGGGGCTTGAAGCAACCTGTTCTAGTGGAAGGTGTCCCTGCCCACAGCAGGGGGCTGGAACTGGATGAGCTTTAAGGTCCCTTCCAACCCAAACCAGTCTGTGATTCTGTGGATAAATAACTAACACTTACTTCATCTAAGTGGAAGCCTTGCTTCACTCTGGAAGGAGAATCCAAGCATAGTGCAGAGATTTTGCTCAGCTGCCTAACCCAGCAGCATCATCACAGCCCAGCTTAGTGTAGTGTCTAACAGGACCAAAGCTGACGTGCTCACCAGCATAATGCACAGCTAACACTCACTGAGCTGCACCGTGTGCCAATCCCTATGTAATTCATGCAAACTTCACTTCCATTACCTCACAGCTGCATCAAGAATTACACCTTTTAACAAACCTTTTATCTTCCTGCTTCAGCAGTCTCATCTTTTTCAAACCTCACATAAGAACACTCCTTCCTTTATTTCAATTTATTTCTTTGTTTTCATTGTTATTTTACTCAAGTGCTTCTTGCAGAGAAACTCTCTCTTGAGATAAAACTGCATTCTGCTCTGATATTACAGAACCTTACAAATACCAGTCTGCCCAGGTGATCTGCTCTCACTCTGACTGCTGACTGGTTTCAGAGTACCAAGTTGCCCTCTCCTCTACACAGGACACGAAATCAATCACTTTCTCCAGTGTTCCATGTCATTGTTGTTCAAATCCCTTCTCAGTTCTCAACAGCACTACACATCCTAAAGACTCCAACTGATTTTGGCACACCAGAAATCAAGGGTAAAATTTAGATGTTGAGAGAAGTTTAACATAAAATAAACCAAGCACTTACAAATGCTTCAAGTATGCACACACAACATAGGTGAGGAAAGCTAATGTACTTTTTCCTCCTCAAATGTACAGTTCATCAACTTATCAGCTCAAATCAAACCTGTATTACACTGCATATGTCAACAGGTAAAAACCTGAAGAAAAAGGAGTCTAAGAGTTTAATACTAAACTGAATGGCATTTGATGGAGAAGCCAACCTCCCTCACTTTCCAAAGATGCGTGCATCCTGCATTTCAAACTAGTTTTCCCTAGTGGTAGTGAATAAAATAAAATGCCTTTAGATCCCAAGTCCTCCAACCACAAAGAAGCTGCACACAAATGTATTTCTTATAAGCATTACCTCATTATATCTGTTGCTGGGAATTTTGATGCTGGTTTTTCTGACTTCCATATCAACCACTAAACCTTGGACAACAGGCAGCGTGTATTGGTAATTTCTGAAGTCCTGGTAATTAAAACATGGTTTTAAAAGTTAGGCATCCTCATCATCATTAACAGTGTAGTTTCATAACTATCCTGGTGACTACTAGTTAGCCCATTAAAATAACTGTAATCAGGGACTGACAGGCAGGGAGGGATGCAGATACCACAGCTTGTAACCTATTTAATGGAAGAACACAAATTAAAAAGCATCATCATGATTTTCTTACATCAAAATTAACATTCTCCAGACTTGAATGTCATCACTGTAGGTAAGAAAATTTGCTCTCTGTATGCTGTTACATTACTGGATATTAGCCTTTCTAGCAGTGAGATTAAGTCACATATCAGAGAGAATTTTCTATATTGGAAACATTAGCAAATTAGGAAGAGCTAGTAATTCTGCTTCACTTGAAGTGCTGCATAATCAGAGAGCTGTGACTGCACACTGTGATGACCTAGCACTTCTGATGAGAGAATTCAAGCAACTAATGCACTTGTTTCCAGATCCAAACAGGTGGTCTGGTTTTGAATGTTGATTTGGGTACCTTGTTTCAATTCACCGTGTTGTTGAAAGCTGACATGCAGCACCAGGCAAATTCACCTAAATGCCCACTATTTTCCTCTTGTCACCTTCTAAACCTGCCTACTACTACACACAACAGGAGTACAGTTCTCCCCACATTGATCCATTCACACTGACGGAATATGCAAATTGAGTCTCAGCACTTACTGCAAGAAGGTTCATGATGGTGTGTCCAGTCTCTCCAAACAAAGGCTTGCGGAATCTGACACTAAAAAGTGGGCATGGATAAACTAGGATAAAATAAAACAGAAAAAGGTCAGATTGAAATTAATGGCCTGAGATTCTGCAAACCCAGACTCGCATACAATCTCTCTAGCTCAAGATGGTAAGCAGCAGCAAAAGAAGAGCCTGGAAGAAGGCCAGTTTAAAAAGCAAAAGGGAAGAAGGGTTTATTTAACTTTCTAATGCTCCTTACATGTGTTTCCTGGATCCTTGCCTACCACACTAGAAACAGTAAGAATTATGTGGGATGCTTACAAGCACCAAACTGCAAGACTGAACCTAGCGACCTGGACACTGACTGCAGAGATGACCTTTCTAAGTGTTTTTCTCAGCCCACTTCTTGGAAATAGCTTCTTCCTCTCTTATGACCATCCTGCTGCTCTCCACTATAGCATCATAAGCTTTTAGCTTCTGTGGCTGATGTGTGTGATATTCAAGTGATAATACAGATTCTTTAATTTTCTACATTCATGTTTTCATAAGAACATGGCAAATTCTCTACAGGATTATGTCAAAAGCAATTAAAAGGACATTTATGGTACGTCAGCAATGCAAACCATCCACATTCCTTGTCTGACTTATCCATCCTTGTAAAACATCTATGATGCAATACAAAGTGCAGTGTATGGATCTGGCTGCATGACATTATGTTGCAGCAGAAGCCATAACAATGCTTGAACCATGACTCACACAGGAATACATGATGCCAAGGTTTTCTAAACAGATGTTTGAAAGAAGGTTCCTAAAACTACCCTCAGGCAAACACTCAGCCTGATTTCCCAAAATGCCACACACCTTCACAGTTCCCAGTGTAGCCAGAAAGGGCTCAGCAGATCTGAATAACATCATCAGGATTTCCTGAGGGAAATAAGCTACAGCTTCTGCTCACTGATGCAATATCTGGACAGCATCACAGCTCCTACATACACACCATACAGCTGTCCAATACATGCCCAGTGTCCTGAAGCACCAAAAAGTGCTGAATGTCCCATGCCTGCCACCCTGGTAGCTTAGAGCAGCTCACCTATATCCCAGATGTATAAAATACCCCAAGATTAAGCTGTGTGATCTGCTGATGTTCAGCAGATGTTTTCTGGACATGTGACATGCAGCAATTCCTGCATCTGATCTGCTGCACAGCCAGCAGTGCTGGGCAAATGGCTGAAATCTGCCATTCCACCAGAAAAAAGGAAATATCTAAGGATACCTGGGATACAAATGCAGCCCCCTCCCAGAGGGGACTGAGCAAGTGACCTGCATTCACAACTGTCACGGCACAAGTGAATATCCCCAAATCCAAATCACAGCTATAGAATTGGTTTGGTTGCTGCCCAACTTATTCCAAGCAGGTACTTCTGTTTGTGAGTATCATTTGTTTCTGTGCTAAAAAACAGATGTCACATCCAAAATAGGAGCATCTTTGCTTTTCTTAATGTTGATGGAAATAAATATACTGCTTAGAAACCTCATGGATACACACAAAAACATACACACCTTTAACAGTTTCTTCTGACAACTTTAACCTACAGCCCTTATTCTCAGAAGGCAAATTTTGAAGGTTCCCCTTTTTTTCTCTGTCATGTCTCCAATGACATAGGTATTTTAAAAATAAATCCCAATGTTTCCTAAACATCTCAAGTTAAATTTGAAAATCCCCAGACAGCATATTATAAGCTTATTTTGTTAATAAGTCATGAAAACATTTTGGAGAGAAATGAACAGACCACTTTTATAGTAATTCAGCTTTATAAGATGCTCCAATTAAAACTGCAGATGAGCCCACCAGGGTGGACACATATCCAGTAACCTATTTGCTCCAGTGATAGCAAATGTCTTTGGAAAAAGATCTGATCCAAACTTTATCCTATTTTCATGCTGACTGCTATGATTTTGTTCAGCTGAAACACTTTCTCCTTTGCAGCAAACTGCCAGGTCAGTTGCTCCTGCACAGGTATTGCTACCCTCTGGAAAATGAGTGTGGTTCTAAACACCTAAAAGCAAACACTTCCATTTCAGCACTGAAAGAGCATCTCTCCCTTGTCCTAACTACACCAGCTAAATCAGATTGTTCTGCACATAACTCCCTTTCAGGTCACTCACTGAACTACAAACGGCTACTCAGACCTAGATTTGTCTCCACAGAAACCTCCCTCATCAGCCAGTCCAGTTGTAAATAGACTGCAAGTCCTATCACCACCTCAATACCGCCGTGCTATGAGCTGAATGCAATGTGGACATCAAACACAATTTATACTTGCCTGTTTAAGCTTGTGTGTCTTTGACAGGTAACAATTTAGTGCTGGGTGTGCGCTCTAAACCAGAATACATTCTCCTGCAGAAATAATTGCAGCTGAAGGAATACATATTACTTACGTCTGTATTCAGCTCCAAGTCTCAACATCAGCCGAATGGGGAACACTTTAGCCCAGGGAGTCTCCCATTTCTGAATAAGGATGCCAAACAAGTATGGTGGGGTTGGCAGCACCAGGTCTTGCAGGGACTGATATGTAGCTGCCACATACAAGAACCCTCCATGTTCTTTGCTTCCAAGGAAGCTCTGGCTGAAAAAAGAGTGTCCCAGGTTGCCAACAATGTTACCTATGAAGAAAAAAATGCTCATTACTTCACTAGATTGAGAGCTATATCAAGAATGTAGAGTTTTCCAGAAAGGGAAGAAGTCCATATTAAACTCCCTTTGTTTCCTGAAACATTAATATCTATTAATCATAGAAGAAACAACAATTTGCTGCACAAAGGGACTCAGGTTACACCCTATGCAAAAGTGTATAAACTGTTTATGGAACAACTGCTGCAGACTAAAGCCACTAAAGCCATGGCACTTCTGGTTGATCGCCATTGATGACACATGTATTCAGTGACTATCACTGGTGGGAAGGTAGGTTTTGTGGGAATATATGCACATACCTTCATTTCTGCACCTGACTGAGAAAGCCATGCCTGCAAACGTTACCAGGACAGTACATACAACCACAGACCTACCACCTCTCCTGGGACAGCAGGGAGGGAGACCACTGATCTGCCTTTTTCAAGTGGTAAAGGCAGTATAACAGAGGGGATGATGCACCCCAGGGATAGCCAGGGAAAGGATTGCTGCCAAGGAAGTGGTACCTGCAACCTCCCCCAAGCACTACAAAAGCACCAGAGAAAGACTGTTTTCAGTGTCTGGCAGATATTCAAGGGGTTTCCACTGCAGAAGCTGCTGTTGACTGAACTTCTAGATCCAGCTATGATTAAAGGAGAGCTGTGAACCTGATCAAACAATTTATGCCCACTGGTTGTCCCTCTACTTAAGCAAACTGCTGGGATGCCTGCTCAGACACACTGAAAATCTGGGTCATTTTAAGAATTACACAAAAGGGTGTTTATTTCATTAGTATACTTAATGCAAAGCACAACTGAGAGAGAGACACAGGGGAGAAACATCACTAATTTTTACTCCCATTTTTACTCTTTGATGCTCTCAATTTCCAAAAATGTTTACACTAGAAGGGCTGAATGATTCTGAATGTTGATTAGATTATTATAGCATCCAAAACAGCATTTAACACTGAAGCAAAGAACCATGGTGTGATTCCTTTTATCAAATGACAACAGCATGCAAACAATATACAGAACATCTGATCACAATTCTCCATAGGAAGATGTGAATATTAACAGTCCTGATTTGCTCTCAAAGAAAAACACAAGCAATTTCAGAGCTCGTGGTGTGATTGATCACACCATGCATGAGGAACCACATGGGTCTGAGATACTCATGCAGACCTCCTGAGCTTCTGCAGCAATCTCAGGCTTTCCCACCTGCAGCCAGAGACTGGTAAGTAGAACTTTCTACTCCTCCTCCACCTCCACCACCACATAATTCACCACCTGATAAAGTTTAACCATGCCAAATGCAAGGTCCTACACCTGGGTGGGAGCAATCCCAGGCACAGCTACAGATTGGGTGGAGATGAGATTCAGAGCAGCCCTGAGGAGAAGGACTTGGGGGTGT
>JASSUY010006431.1:0-12116 GCA_032466535.1 Forpus xanthops
GGCACAGGGTGCCCAGAGAAGCTGTGGCTGCCCCATCCCTGGCAGTGTTGGACACAGGGGCTTGGAGCAAGCTGCTCATGGCAAGAGTTGGAACTGGATGAGCTTCAAGATCCCTTCCAATACAAACCAGGCTGAGATGCTGTGACTTCTCTCATTTCATGGCTCTGTTTGTGTCTCTGGGTTTTCACAGGTTTTCTACATGTCTCTCTGGATCAACATTTACTCCACAGTCCAGCTGTGTTCCTTCGGACGCTACTGGGAAGCCAGCGTGCTGGTGACCCTGGCTGCTGTAGGAGTCACTGTCATTGTGATACTAGTTATTGACCATCGCCAGAGGAAGGTAAGAAGGTGCTGCTTGTGTGCAGGCACAAGGAGCAGGACTTCCTCCCACCAGAGTGCTGGGACATGGGTTGTCATCTAGATACGTACAAAGAACATAGTTGTCTGGGGAACGAAGGAATGACTTTACAGCAGACTCAGAGATCAGGTAATGCAGCCACTATAGGTGTTGTAATACCTAAACGTAGGTGTGGGAGCTGGGCAGGATGGCCTAAATCACTTCTTGGAAATAAAGCAGCCCTTGCAAGGCGTGGCTCATGCTCCCACTGCTGGTGGGAAGCCATGTGATCGTACCAGCTGAGCTGGTTCCTGCCCTGTTTCTCATGGTGGTTCTTGGCTGCCTGTTGCCAATAAGAGCTTCACTTGCGCTGCTGGAGCCATGGGGTCATGGTCCAGTCTCCACCACACCTGCCTTGCAACAGGTCCAGAGCAAAGAGGCCGCTCCTAACTCATAGGAGTTGCAATGAAGTCATAAACCCAAGGTGGACTGGGCAGCAGAAAGAAAAGGGGAGATGCTGTTACCATGACAGGCACCCAGTCTGCAGCATCTACTGCTTGGTCAGTTCCAACTTCTGTTCATAGAAATCACAGGAGTATGGAGATTTCTAAGGAGTGAACTGAAGAATAATACTGGAAATACTATTCTTCAAAATCATTCAGATCAGTACAGAGACTCCTCTGGATTCTGAAGCAAGCCTCTTAGCTCTGCAATGATTCCCCTAAGGGGAAACCTGGCAAAGGTGTGGGTGCACAGAGGTGCAGGAATGGAGTCCTTTATCTGGGAGCTGTTTTGGGATGGAGGAGAGAACATGGCTCTGGAGGTCAGAACCACTGGCCCAACTTCTCTTGCAGAGCATGTTAACTTCTCTTGCATTGTTTAACAGGTAAACATGAACACAGACGTGAGGCTGGCTGCTGTCAATGAAATCTTTATCAAACACAGTTTAATTCTGGGCATTACAGATGTCCTGGATGGGCCACACAATGTCCTGCAAGTATCCTTTCTGTAGGGAATTGTTTGTGTCCTTGCTGGGTAGCTGGTGATATGGAGGTATTTGTTGTTCTTATGATCCATGAGGATTTCCAGGGGCTGGGATGTCTAGGGTTTGTTATCCCAATGGATGATGAGGGATTGTGTTTTTTTTTATTCTATAAATGGGGATTAAGCTATGCCCAGAGGTAATTGAAAATAATACGACTAAAAGATTGAAACGGGATTAGTCCTTTGGGCAAGGCAATTATTCCTGAAAGTGTATTATATTACATGACAGTGATGATTCTTAAGATGAGTAGAGTGACAGCAATGTGCCTACAGCAAAAAATCCCTAACAACAATAAACCAACACAGAGCAAACAGAAGTCCCCATCCCTGGGCTCATTTGGTGCTTTTCAGAGATACCTTTTCTGCACTAGGCAAAGGTTTAGGGGAAAGAAGAGAGTTTTGAGACAGCACGGAAGTGTTAAAAGAAAGTGGGAGACGCTCTCCCAGATTTGCTGGTGGACTTCACACCACCCCATGTATACAGAGGGGCATGAATGGAGGGGGGACCAGGGCTAAAACACAGAGTCAAATGGGGAGAGGGAATACTGCAGGAGGGTTGGTGGGAGTGAAGTCATGCAGAATAGGGAGGAAACACTAAAAGAACTTGAATTATATGTTTTTTATGGACCATCATATTTTTACACTGCAGTAAGTGAGGACTAATCCAGTGAGCTTTCACCTACCAGTCCCAGAACTGCCTGAAACCAGAAAACAACCCAAGAATTCAGCTGATTTTGTAAAAAATAAATAGAATTAATCCCTAGAACAAAAGGAAAGATATCAGGAAACGGGTTAGGGGAGCTAAATCAACATGACCCTATATTTAGATGCAAGGCCTCTGAGATGAGTGATGGGCAATGCCCTGGCTTACCCCAGTGTCTGCACTGGGCTGCAGAAGGTGTGTAAGGACTGGCTGCCATGTGGGCCAATGTTCCCCCTTCTCTGCCACCCCTCTGCCCTTCCCCTTTAGCTTGGCTTAAAATTAATCCTTTGATCTTTTGTGGCTCCTGAGTGTATCCTGGGCATCCCGCAAGAACCAGCTGCCTCAGTTCTATCCATATCATGATCCGCAGGGAGGGCTGCAGAGGGGGAAGCATAGAAAGACTCCTTCCTTAACCAACCCATCCCAGCTCTGGTTTGTGCACTTCAGTCTGGAGCGCTGCCTCCAGTCGTTATCAGCCCACATCACAGATCTGCAGAGGACAGGGGAGGTAATGATGCTCGAGCTGTCATGGTAACATGTGCAGGGCACCCTGATGCCCCAGCTTGAGTGGGATGGAGTTATGCAAAGCGAACCAAGTGTCTGAATGTCCTCCTGGGCATCCCCTGCTGTGAACTGGGAGCTGGGCAGACTGGGAGCTGGATCAGCTGTGTCTGTTGGTGCTCAGTTCAGCAGGAATTTGTTTGAGTGCTCTGCATCTGAGTAATAAACTGTATGACTTTAATGAAGGAAAGGCATCAAGAATCAAGGACAAACCTGGAAAGCATGTGTCGCAACTTGAAATAAGTAATGCCTTGAGCTGTCCTCCTGAAATCAATGAGATAGCCTGAGGAGTAAGCAAGCACTGGGTTTACTGTGTGAGAATGCTGTTGTCTTGGCCTTCAGGAAATGTTTCCTCTACTTGGTTGTATAAATGCACAAACCCCACATTCTTCTGCACTGGAGGGTTGTGGGATGAGAGGTGAAGGGGGCACAACAGTCTGAGAATCTCAAGGCTGCTCATCCATCACCGTGGATGGCTGCAGATGCAGGTTGGGGGTGGACAGTCACACACCATGTCACATACTGGCTGATATAACTCGTCTAGCTTTTAAAGACTATTTTTAAAGACAGGTTTTTCCATGCCAGGCTGTGATCATCGTGCTGGGAGAAGTCACTGAAGAAGCAGCTGATGGCAGCAGGGATGTGGGATGAAGGCGCTCAGCTTCAAGCGCTGGGCATGGCTCTTGGGATAACTCCTAGGAGTTAAGAGCATGCAGGAGCAAATCCAGGCTGTCCTCAAGACACAGCCGCCTTCCCGGCTTTGCAAGCCCCCAAAATCTTTTTCTCTTCCAGCCAGCCCTGCGACAAAGCCTGGATGAGCTCTGTGTGGTTATGGAAGCAGTGGTTTCCCCTGACCCAAGCACAGAAGAGGAGGCATCGCGTGAGGAGTCCCCTCTGTTATCCAGTGGGGTGAACCTAAACAAAGAGCCTGTGACATGCAGTGAGCTGCTCCACCTCGTTCCTGAGGGCCCACCAGAGGTAAGGAGAAGTAATATCCCTCCCTGATGAGCAAAGGCCCCAAATCTCATCTCCAGACACCTTGTCTCCAAAACCCATCCCAGCAGCCCCTCGCCATGGGGGACACCTCCTTTATCACTAATAGAAGCCCCTGGTAGTTTGGAGGTCCACGTGCACACCACCTCCAGCCCTAACAGTGCTGAGTAGTTAATGAGTACTGAGCAGCTAGTGCTTAATCCTTAAGGAATTAAAGGTTAGGCTTCCCCTTGCTGGTGGCCAAGGGTCCGTGTCTGGAAGGCAGGGGTCTGTGTAGAGACCCAGCACCTCTGTTCTGGTTGGGGATGAGGCCTGGATGTGCCCAGCCTTTGTCTTCTCCATGAGTGTGCTTTCAAAGACTTGTGCCATGCTAGCAGCAAACGTGGCCTCATTCCTGCTCAGCAAGAAGCTTCAAATGGGATGATTTTGATTCATTTTAGAGTTTTCCAATCACTGTTACTAAGTGAATTTGGGGCAGGTGATATCCCTGCAGGTTGAAGCTCTAGAGGTGAAACAAGGCAATTGGAGGCAGGGACAGAGCAGGCAGGTCCCCAGGCAGCCTGACTGCCTGGCCACCCACTGGTGGGGTCATGTCACACCCCCATGGGGACAGTGTGCCAGCACTGCTGACCAGACGGGGATCTGGGGCAGTTATATATGCCATTGGCTTCGGTCCTTTTTCTTTCAGAGAAGGACAGTCCTTGAACGAGGGAGCAAATGGCATTTAATGTCATCACTTGTCCTACTCTGCTCTGACTCCTTCATTACTTGTTCCAGGCAATGGCCCAGCAGCTCCTAGTGATCTTCAGTGGATGCTATGTCCGGCTCCTGGTGACCGGGCGGTTGCCCCAGGCTGTGGCAGGGGGGCACCTGGAGCAGAGCCACGCACCCTGTCTGTGCCAGTTCATCCAGAGCTCTGTGCTCAATGCACACCGGAGCTGGTTCATGGCGCGGTGACCAGAGGGAGCTGGAATATGCAGAAAGGCAAGCTGTCCATACACAACAGTGTGAAGATGTCATGGGCAGAGCGAAGGGTTGGGGTCGCTCATCCTGGACTCAGGTGGATGAACAAGGGGAAGTAGGACTCTAATAAACCAAATAAGACACTCGCTGCCTGCTGTGGTCCTGTAGAGCTCAAAGGGCTTCACTTTGGACCACTATTAACAGGGTCACAAGGTGATTGATTTTAGTTATTAATCTCTGTCCTGGCCACAAAATGAGTTAATTTCTAGAAATGTCTCAAAACTCAGTACCAATGGTACTGTTCCAGTTGGGTTATGATCAAAGGAAGGCTCTCAAGGGGCTACTGATTGTCCTAGCTCTTGCTTCCCACCTTACTCAGGGACCAGAAGTCCTTGATTTGTTCAGTTCCTCCTCCTTAGCCTCCTTAGTTCCTGGTATGGTCAGGGATGCTTCACCATCCAGCGCATGACACAGAGGCCAAAGCCTGACAGGAATTCCTGAAATCATGGAGCAGTCCAGAGGATGCAATGAGGGACGCGCTGCTACAACATTTCTCCATTGTGCGCATCCCATCCTGCCACCAAGTGTCTACCTCTTGTGTGATGTGGTACCAGAAAGGTTTTGGTACCAAAGGCCAAGCATCGCTCAAGGCAGCAGCAGGGGACCCAGGAGCACCACCACCGGCCTTCACACTGGTGCAGTCCCTGCATCTAACACAGTTCAGGGGCTGGTGTCCCCAAGCTGTCTGGTGGTCAGAACCTCTGCTGGTGCCAATGGGGCAGCTCCCTTTATTGCAATGAAACACCTGGCACTTTACTGCGGAGAAAGAGCTCAATTGCTTTGCTCAAAGGAGGAGCTGATTCCTCTCCCTAATATAAACAAGTGCCTGCTCTGATCTTTCCATGTGGGGCCTCTGAAAGTTTGGTCTGTTGCAGTCCAATGACTATGGTTCTGCTTTGCCTTTGTCAGCACTTGACTAAGGCATTGGTGAAGGGAGACATCCATTTTTTCCTCATGACATCCCCCCGTTAAGGAGCCAGATCCTGTCATTTTAGGGAAAAGGTGGTACTCCAGAGGTTTTATAGGACCCCCTAGGGATGCAGTTCCCTTTCCTCTCTTTGCACACAGCACATATGAACAGAAGGGAATGGCTCAGCCCTACATCTGCCCTGTGGGTGCCCTGGCAGAGGTAGGAGACCTCAGGGCATGACTCGAGCATCGCGCTCATGCCAAGGGTGCAGCTCTGGGCGTGTTTGCAGCAGAGCATCCAGGAATGACTCAGCTGAGGCATTCAAACGTGTTGATGGGGCAGATCTTCCCCCAGCTGAGGGTCCTTCGTCTGCTGTTCAAAATGATTCCATTTTGACAATTTCAACACCAGAGCAGTGCGGATGGGTGATGACAGAGCAGCCTGATGCAGAGATGAGGAGCGGAAGGGTCTGGAGGAGCAGCAGCTCTTGGGGGTATCGTGTGACTGTTCTGCAAACTCACAGTGATTTGTGTGCTTAAATTGGGCCAGGAAAAGACTGGGTAAGGTTGGCAGCAAGGAGAGCAATCCCTCATTGCGTGCATGGTGATGAAGTTTGGTGTTTAGCAGGGTGCTGAAATAAAGAGTACTGTCCCAGTGAGGCATAGCTCTGGCAGAGTGGTGCTTTAGGAGGAGGCATTCACTCATCCCTCTGACTGCCCCAGGGTCAGTCTGGTCGCCCTTCCAAAGGCTCATCCTCCCTGCCAGGGAGTGGGATGCAGCCACAGCATTTAAAGGCAAAACCCAGCAAGGGAAGGTAAAGCAGATTCTACTGTTGCAGTCATTTTGCAAGGAGCCCAGCTCTAAGGGAGACTGTGGATGCTGGAGCACAGGCAGGGAGGGATGGGGACCAGCGCATCTCCCCTGTAGGAGAGGAGATGTGTTGTGATCCCTGTGATCCCTCTCACAGAGGAGGATCAGACAGGGATTACGCTGGACATAGGGCAGGTTACGTCCAAAAGTAACAGAGGAAACAGAGGGCTCTGGATTTAACGAGCTAAAAAGGAGCTAGTTAGTGTCTGGTGTCCTGGCTGTGTTTCAGACCACTCCATCACCAGCCTTTCTTCCCCTTCACATGCCAAGGCCATGCAACAGGCTGAGTATTTACTGTGCAGAAATCCCTCAAGATCTCTTGCCTCAAACAAGAGGTTTCCTTACTGCTGGCAATCACTCAAACCATTTTCTCCCTAGCTCAGCAAAGCCATTCTCTCCTGTCAGCCTGTCCCTCTCTCATATATCTGCAGTGGTTTTACTTCTTCACAGCTGGCTTCCTCTTTCCTTCCCTCCCATAGGCATGTTGGTCCAGTCACACTCGGACACACATGGGGAAGCAGGAGGCTCTTGGAATGGAGAAATGCTCTGAGCATTGGTTTTGGGCAGCGGCACCGAGGGCTGAGACCACCATGCCATTATGTGACTTGGGCTTGGCTGGAGGAGCTCCTGTTGGAGCTTTGTAGCTGGTGGAGAACCTGGGTTTGAGGTGTTGGGGCTTCAGCCTTGTGCTGTGATCTCTAAGCTCAGCTGGAGAAGGTCACTGCAGTGTGAAGTTTGCTTGTATGGAGCAGGGAAATAAGAGGACTTTGCTTCTCCTTTCCTGTTTCTGCCTGGGTTCTGCAGGGGTGAGAACATCCTTCCCTATCCAGCCAGACCTTCAAACCTTCTTGTATCACGTCTTGTTGTATGCAGTGACATCCCTGGCAGACAAGATGCAGGCGGCAGCACTGGCCTTGTTTTCTCCATCAATTCCATCTCCAGAGCACTGCTTACTTTTGTCCTCTGGGTCACTGCAGCCATTTACTCACCAAATGCAGATTTTGTGCAAAACTTTGCTGTGGTTTATGCTTGTTGATTCCACTGATCTTGATGTTAGGTGGATTCTGAAAGCTGCTGCTTTGACGTGCTTCCTCTCTCCAAACGCAACACTATCTGATTCAGGCAAATCGGACTTTGGTTTTGATGGCCTTGCCATGGGTTTATAAAAGGGTGGTCAGCTGTGGTTGATGGAGGGCAGGTATTGCATCTCCTGGTGCTGAAAAGCAGCAGCCTGGTCTGCTGCAGAAGAAAGAGAAGGATCAGTGTATGATGCAGAGAGGAGCCCTTGGTGGTGTTCTGCTGTTCCATGTCAAAAGATCTGAGTGAGCTCTGATGCACTGGGCTGGAAACTGTAAAATGCAGTGTAGAAACCTTTGGCTGTGCTGGTGCCCTGTCATGCTGCTTGTGGTGGGAGTGAAAGGCAAAGTTTTGAGAGGACATGGGGAATGGTGGCTGCTCTAAAGCACAGAGGACTCCCCATCACATCATCATTTGTCACTGGAGCCTGCAGGAGCGTGTGACATAAGATGTGTAGGTGCTAAGAAAGAATTAAATTCAAGAAAATAAACCCAAACTCGGGGCATCCCCCTCTAGAACTCATCCCCAAATCCCCTTCCAATCCTATCTGGAGGACTCCATCTTTCCGTTTCACAGAAGATCTCACCAAGACAAGAGAAATGATTCCACCACAGCCTTGTGCTTTATCAGATAGTGAAGGAAATCTGGAGGAGTAAACTGCTCTTTGGAGGCTTTTCTTTCAGTTGTTTGGTTCCTCCTGGCTCCAGACCCGGTGTTCCAGATGAGTGCCATCCTTTGCCAGTGTAGAGCTGATGCCTTGGGTTTACAGATGGAACCCTCTAGATGGTGCTAAGCTAAAGAGAAAAGTCAGTGGCAAGAGGGAGATGTAGTCCTGTGGTCACTGCCTCTGCAGATCCTGCACTGTCTGAGGTATCCTGGGCTAGGAGAACATCTCTGCTTGCTCTCAGTGTACGCCCATACAGTTCTACACTTGCTCTTCTATGGAGCTCACTGTGTCTTATTTGCAGCAAATACTTCTCTGACCCTTCTTCCACTTTATATTCCCAACGCTGGAGTGTGAGATTCCATACCCACGTCATGGTTTTAACCCATGCACCTGCCACTATCCATGCATTACATCAGGCAGGTTGTTTTTTAATGGCAAAATGTCTATCTCAACTATTCTTTCTGCTTCAGTTTTACTGCACAGGGCAACTACAGCTACTACATCAGCTGAGTGCTCTCCTATCTCATGCATCATTACCTGGAATCTTTACCAAATTCAAGCACAAATAATGTATGATTTATTGATGTGACCAACCCAGAGAGAGAATTCAGGGCACAGAATGGGAGGAATCATCGAGAATTAGCTATGAAGTCTGTTACGTCAACAGCTGAACAGATTTTACTTTGGAGTCACAGATGGGCAGTAAATAAACTATTGAGATAGAGCTGTTGTTAGGAGAGCATTTTCAAGAAGAATAACCATGTTCAGGTCTGGGTTTCTTTCAGCTAAATACACATAGGGAGAGAGCAGCTCTGTTCATCTCAGTGGCATGATACTGATGCAATGCTGCTGGGAGACAGCTAAATTCCTCTCGCTGTGCCTTGTCTGCAGAGGAAAAGATGCTCATAGCACTGATAGTATTAAGGCACAACCTGCTGCTTTATGTAGAGCAGCAGGAGGCAGCTCTTTGGCACAAGCAGCCTCAGTTCAACTGGAGCCAAGCCGTGTTCAGCTCCCATGCAGGTGCCTGACCTAGAGAGCAAGCTGACAAGTGAGTTTTGGTGTCTGTGCCATTCTGGCTGCCCTGATATCACCCTTCCTTCAGTCTGGACAGAGGCTGTTGCAGGTTTTAGTTACTCTCCAATCCAGGTTTGTTGGCCTGAGCTTTGAACATGGTCTTTACTGATGGAATGGTGACAGACTGCTTTTGTCAAGCTTTCCTTCCAAGAATGGCTCAGGTGTACTCATGAGGAGCCTATAAACTAGATTAAGAGCTCAGGGACAGATTCTCTACTGTTTGAAACTCCAAATCTCGGCTGAGCAGACTTAACAGCTCAGTTCCCTTTTAAGCAGCAAATTATGGTTCAAAGTGCTCAGCACTTTGCAGTTTATATGAGCCTGTTTGAGGACGTGTTTTCTGCGAAGCACAGCACCCAGTGCTCAGGGATATTGGGAGGATCAGGGCAGGTACCTGAGTGCTGATGTGAGACTTGAGCATTTCTGAAGACGAGACTCCTCAGGTTCCTGCTGCTCCTTCTCAAGAAGTGCAAACACCTCTTAAAAATGAGTTGTCAACCCATAGGCTGCAGGCAACTTATCGTCCATTGAAACCTCTGATATAGCCCATAACCACACACCATTGACTTGCGAAGTTCTTGAGGGACCTCATGTCATCTGAGTCTGTTTCAGCGCTGCTGCAGACACATCTGTGACCTGGGTGTTCTTCAGGTAGACCTGAAGATGCCTTTAGTGTGAATGAAAGTAGAGCTATCACAAGGAGAACCTCATTGGTAAAAGGAGTAGTAAAGATGTAAGCAAAATGTGTGCAAGCCCCAAACATGGCTTTCCTCCAGATGTCTGTGAGGCAGGGAGAGAGGGGTCTTGGTGTGCAGGATCTGCTGAATCTCTTGCAATGGAAATTATGTTTGACTATAAATAACGCAAGGAAAAGCTTTTTTTGGAGCCAAAACAGTCATCATGTTTTCCAGAGGGTTTATTTTTGGCGTGGATAATGGGGAAGTCCTGTTGAATCAGGCATTCCTCAGGTGGGAAAGTTCTTGTCACTTTCCTGACCTCTTTGCTGTGGCGTGATGCTCTTTTTTCTGTTTTGCTCTTCCTGGATGCAATCATTGTAAGAACCCTATTTCTGAATAACTGCTTGTGGAATTTGCAAGTCTGAGGATAAATTAAGGTGTTTACACCCCCCAAGTGTTCCCCTGTGTCATTTCCAACCCCTGGCAAAGTGATATCCTTGCTGAGAGGGAAAAGCCTCATCTCATAAGTCAATAACCATGACATGGGAAGGGCCAGCCATCATGGGAATGGCTTCAGGAGGATGGGGAACTTGTAAGAGCCCCAGGGAGAGAGCAGTGGTTGGTTTGTCCCAGGGCAGATGGGTGCCGGCAGTGCCAGCGTGGCTTGGCTCATCCCCAGGTACTGTGAGCAAATACCAGCAGCAGAGCCAACAGAGGAGATCCCTTGGGGTGTGTTTCGTCTCCTGTTATTTGCTAATTACTAGCAAGGAAATGTATTTTGAGGTACTTTGCCCACAGGTTCAGGATCACCATCCCCAGCATCGCCTCTGGAGGCACATAAACGAGTGAACACTAAGTCACAGCTGCAAAGACCCACCTGCATCTTCTTCAGCAGCATGCTGTCACATAGGGCAGCCTTAAAAACCTGCACAAAATAGGCAACTGTATAAAACAGTGCTCAAAACCCTGCTCAGACTGGATGTATTTGCTTCCTTCATGCCCACAGAGATGCCTCTTCTTATGTGACCCAGTTTGCTCTTGGCAAATGCTATTTGGCTGTCTCTTGTAATTGAGTTGTCATCAGAGGACTCACATAGGTTTTAATGTCACATCCATGCTCCACTTTACCTTTCTGACCCCCATATTATGATCTCTTCAAGGAGATTTTAGGGTGGCTGCTAGAACTCCAGAGTCTTTCACCCAGTAGATACCAGTGTTTTCAATATTGCCAAATATTTGATGCATTTTGTTTTAATGTATACAGTCCTCAACTTTTGCTGTATTCCTGCTGCTGTGCTGGTTGCTCTTAACAATATCTATTCTTCTGCATGGGGAGGCTTTGCTTAGTGTGTCTTTTCTTTGCTGAGCTGCCCACTCTTCTGCTTCTCTTTGCTTGCTTTCTGGTTTCAGATTTTCAGCCTGTTCACATTATGAACTAAAACTAAAACTGCCCCTTCACATTGTCTAGAGCAGTTTTAGAAGCAGAAATTTGCCTTCTCTCTGGAAGCTGTGATTTTGTTTTTCACTCACTGTGAATATCAGTGCAACCACACCAGTATGTACCAATGCCTAGGCTGGTTTAGTGTTGGCAGGGGCTGCCTGGAGCATGCCATGGCAAAGTCCAATGCAGATGCTCTTCCTCCCCGCCTTCCAGCATCCGGATTTACTTGTCACCAAGAACTAGAGCTCCTGACTTCAAAACAGAAACTGGTTTTGACTGAAACCAGTTCTGGGATCCTTAAAAAGCCAAACAGAAAGTATTTATCCACAATCCTTGGCTGTTACCGTTGTGTTTGCAACCTATGTCCTGTGGTGCACTTCTATTAAGAAAGAAGTGCCCTCTGTGATTCAACCATGTTACAGTGCTGTAGGGCAGCCAAATGAGCATAGGACTTTTGTCTCGACACTGAGTATTCTGGGGGGTTTTGTACGACGGATTCTTTTCCCATGATAAACCATAGCTTCTAAAGCAGAGCAGAGCTTCCAGTAATGAGAGTCTACAGTAGCAGGATGGAAAGGGAGCTGTCTCTTGTTATACTCCTCCACAAGAGGGATGCGGAGCTGCTGGAGTGCTTCCAGAGGAGGCCATGGAGATGCTGTGAGGGCTGGAGCAGCTCTGCTCTGGAGCCAGGCTGAGAGAGCTGGGCTGGATCAGCATGGAGAAGAGAAGGCTCCTG
>JASSUY010006433.1:0-32047 GCA_032466535.1 Forpus xanthops
CTGCTCTAGTGGAAGGTGTCCCTGCCCATGGCAGGGGTTGGAACTGGAGGAGCTTTAAGGTCCCTTCCAACCCAAACGAGTCTGGGATTCTGTGATTTTATGGTTCTATGAATCATCCCAAAGGGCTTAAAACAGACAGGCAAAACTCTTCTAGTCTGTTGCTGAGTTGGGTTGTTAAGACAGGATTAAGTAAGAAAAGTAAGTGGCTTAGAGCTGCACCTGGAAACTGGGAGAAATCTATGGAGATTGTCATCATGAATTGCTCCAGTGAAACAGGAAGCTACAATCAGGAGTAATGGGAGAAACTAGTGGCAGAGCCTAAGGCAAGGTGCTGGCAGTGGCTTTCGCAGGTCAGCAGCTTATAACACATCAGCGTAGCCAGGACAAAGCAGTGAGCAACAACTACAGGAGATGGGGCAATGGCCAACCCTTCCTTTGGCCTCTTGCTATTTGCTCAGCCTTTGTAACCCTGCACTGTGTCCCCCAGGTCATCAGTGTGCCCGAGGGAGATTTCTTCTTTGACTTCGTGAGACACCTGACAGACTGGATAAAGAAAGCAAGACCAGCAAAGGATGGTAACAGTGCATCTTCTCCATTGCGGGTCACACACAGCCTTCCTAGAGCCCTCAAGCCCTTGCAGACAAGGTTGACCGTGCTACTGTGGGTGTGCTGTCTGCATAGCCCTGGGGACATCACTGGGAGATGATCTGCCCAGGAGTAGTGAGAGCTCTGCTCCATAGGCCTTGTCTCTGAGAGGAGCATCTGCAGGTTTGCAGTGGTGTCAGTGGTGGGATTCATCTCACCTCACTGCCCACATCCACAATGGAACTGGCTGCATGTATCAGTGGCTGCAGACAAGGGTGCCTCCAGGGTACAGTTCTTCTGTCCTGCATTAGGCATGAGCATTAACATTGAAGCACAGTCATGCAAATGCATCCAGACACTCTTTCCATTCTATTAAAGGTTTGCAAGGGAAAAATGTGGTTTTCTCTGCATGGTCAGAGCCCATTTGGCCCCGCAAGTGTGCTTGCAGGTTGTGATGGCACATGGGCACCAGTGGCTTGTAGGGACACTGATTGACAGCTGGTACTCATATCATTGCCCTTACATACCTGCTCTCTGCTCCCCTTGCACAGGTATAGTGCCTTCTCTCACCTATCAAGTGTTCTTCATGAAGAAGCTGTGGACCAACACGACGCCTGGAAAAGACTCGATGGCAGATTCAATCTTCCACTATTACCAGGTACAGAGGTGCCTGCAGTTGCAATGGAGACTTGGGAGGAATTAGGAATTGGTTATGGAGACCTTTTCCATCTGCAGATGGATGAAGTCTTGAATTAAATAGGAAGAACTCCTACCTTAAACAGTAGCCTACAAAGAGCACTGTTGAGTTGTGGACCAGGAGCCACCTACATGCACTTCAGGGTATTGAGCTCAGTTGGGATTTGGGCCAGCTCTCTTGGTTGAGCATGAAGAAACAGTAGAAAGCATGTCTGGCCTTAGCAAGGAGGCTGAATTCAGAAGCATCCTGAGGGGATTCAGCCACCTCCATTCATGGAGATGAGCTGTGATGGTCCTAGCAGTCAGGTAAGAAGTTACAGTTCTAGTGCTCTTGTTTCTTCTGTGATGGGAGAGACACCTCCATGCCCCAAAGCTCTCTCACAGATACAATCCCTGTACTCTTGCCTGGATGAAGTGGTTATTCCAATGTGACTGTATCCCTTTAGTGCTTGAGTTGGTCACATTTTGAGATACTTGGAAAACTCATTCAATTCCAAGTGGCCATTACAAGGGGTGGATTTCCTAGGGTCTTAAGGGAGGGTGAACAGCCCTGTAGAACACCCACCTGACAGCTAACATGGGGACCTCCCTGTTTTACCTGACAGGAGACTGGTTTAGACCAGTGAGGATCTTTAATGTCTAGTATGGTCTCAGTTGAACGGCTGCCTTTCCATCACACTCAACACAACTGCTATGAGTGTTCCCAGGGCTCAGCCTCTTAACCAGGGGCCAAATGCCCCCACAAACTCCATTTCACATCTGAGGGTGAAGGTCCATGGTCATTCCCTCTATTCCTGAATCATTCCTTCCTCCATGCAGGAGCTACCAAAGTACCTGCGTGGCTACCACAAGTGCACACGGGAAGAGGTCCTGCAGCTGGCAGCTCTCATCTACCGGGTGAAGTTTGAGGATGACAAGTCCTATTTTCCCAGCATCCCCAAGCTCCTGAAGGAGCTGGTGCCTCAGGACCTCATCCGGCAGCTCTCTCCAGATGACTGGAAAAGGGTAAACCAGCAGCTTGAGTCAAGCACAGTCCCTCTTGAGCCTTAGCAGAGCTTCAACCTCCCCAGCATCAACAGCAGGAAGAATTATATATGTGTGCTCATACACATGTACCCTGCAGTGGGTTTTCTTTGTGCTACATGTGGCTGTGGTGGTGGATGCAACACTATATGAACATGTGCTGGAAGATGGTCTCATGTAAAGGTCTACTGTTTAAGGCAGACTACTGAATGGAGGGGTAATTCTCCCTGCTTTACACAGGGAGGACTATGGCACAGGTACAGACAGGTCTAGAGCCATAAAATAACATAGGTGTCTCACTGCCAATAGTCATATAAGTCCTTTCTTTTTCCTGGGAATCAACCTCAACCATGTGCCCAACCAATGAGCTATCAGCTTCTCTGGTTGAAGGTCTCTCAGTCTCCTCTGCTGTGTAAATTGGAAGGTCAAAGCTTATAATCCTTTTAATGGAGTCACAACTTACCTAAGAAGGACTTGCCTTGGTTCCATTTCCTCTCCAGTGACCAACCAGCACTTCTGTGAAGTGTTCATTGGAGCAGAGATTAGAACCAAACATCTTTGTGAGAATGATGCTCCTTCCCTGCGAACCCCCTTAGTGCTAGGTAGTGTGAACCATCAAGCTCTGTTGTGTTCTCTGTTGCAGTCCATCGTGGCATACTACAACAAGCATGCAGGCAAATCAAGAGAAGAAGCCAAGCTTGCCTTCCTAAAGATTATCTTCAAGTGGCCTACATTTGGATCTGCATTCTTTGAAGTGAAGGTACCTGCCCTGCTTGGGGTTTTCTCTGACAGCTTTTAACCAAGGTCAGGAGCCCCATGTCACACAGAGGTTCCAGGTGGGCAGGGTTGTCCCAGTGTCAGGTCCAGATACCCCATCAGGTGGGTGAAAGTGTGTGAGGCTCTCCATCAGTAAGGGGCTAATAAACTCATTTACTGTTTCCTTGTCTCTTTACCCAGACAGAGGCATTGTAGAGCTTCAGTATATCTCAGTCATTGGGTTTATGTGTATAGATGTGCTACTGAAAAGCCAAGAGCCTTTCTCTGTTTTGTCAAGGCAAAGGGGAACCTGTGGTTTTCCAAGGGATGTGTCTGCACCCCCCACAAACCAAATCCAGACCATCCACCACAGCACTATCAAAGACAGTAAGACAGAAGTCTGTCCAAGTACTCTGGACACCTTATTGCAACTCCCTCTTCTCAGTAGCCACAGAGTGAGCCTGGCTTGAAACACGTTGCTGAAGTTACTCATCAGTTACTCGAACTTGGGCACTCCATTTTCTGTTGTGTCCATCTTAGATGGAATAAGGAATACAAATACATCCGGTGACTTTTCTTCTGAAAGTGACTTGGTAGCCAAGAAAGATGTGACCGAGCAGGAGCTGCCCCCATGCCCTGTGCTCTGTCTCATCAATCAAACTGGAGTTCCTCATGGTACATGGCTGGGAGAAGGGTTTACAGCAGGAACAAAACTGAATGGGAAGATCAGAAAGGGACAGATCAGGTTGTCCACAGAGTGGGTATGAGGAGGAGAAGAACACCAAGCAGCCTGAAAGGGGAGATACCTGGGGTTTGCCAGCTCTTCCTTGTCAATGGCAAGATGATCTCATGTCTGAGATGCCACCAAAGGGAGCAACGAACTTAATGCTCTCAGCAACTCACCCACTCATTATCATGTATTTAGGAGATCTATACTTAACTAAACAGCCCTGAAATCACTGATACCTTAATGAGCTCTATGTTTATCTTTAAAGGATAAACTGGGTAGCAGATAATGGGCCGCCAAGTGCTGGCAGAAGACAGGGAGAGAGAAAAGAGGAAAGGGTCAGACTTTGTATGATGCTTTCCCTAACCAGTTCATCTCATTCCCAACAGCAAACTACAGAGCCAAATTATCCCGAAATCCTTCTAATTGCCATCAATAAGCACGGAGTCAGCCTCATTGATCCCAAAACCAAGGTAAGCAGAACTGATGTTCCTGAGCTCATTCCCCAGCTCCTCCTGTTGTTCAGGTGTTCTCCTTAAGCATGGTTAGAAAGACTGGATAGACAGAAAAGTTTCTAGAGGCAGAAATTCACTGTTACAGAGAGCCAGCCCAGCCTTTTTTGGCAGGAGAAGGGTCGAGAGCTTCACTATTAAGGCCATATAACTAGAGGATGCACATACTTCTTCCTTGATCCTTTCATAGACAGTAGGACAGGAGCTGGAGTAGATGAGCTCCTACTGGTTGTTTCTACCAGACACAAGGTGATAGCAGCACAGCAGTCTTCCACCAGCACTGGAGGATCCAGAGCCTTGCATCTCATTGCCATTCCAATGAGGCTGTGGTGCAGTCTATTCAGAGCAGTCTAATCCTTGGTCTGCTTTGATGGCAAGTGAAAGAGGATATGGGACGTCCCCACAGCCCTTCATGAAAGTTGAGGCTCTCATGTGTTGAGTGTCAATCTCCTTGTTCCCACCAGGATATTCTCATCACTCACCCCTTCACCAAGATCTCCAACTGGAGCAGTGGCAACACCTACTTCCATATAACCATTGGCAACCTGGTGAGAGGAAGCAAGCTGCTCTGCGAGACCTCCCTGGTAAGGAGTGCTGAAGATTACTGGGCACAATTAGACCAAATCCTCACTTTGTCAGGCAAAATGAGATGCTTTCAGCCAATTGTGTCTCAAGGATATTCTGGGCTGAAAGCTATCCCTTAGAAGAGTCTGTGATGTGTTTTACTTACTTCTGTGTTTCCCCTGGCTCCGCTCAATGGAACAGGGCTGTCACTTGGTCCATCACCCACTCACAAGCAAGCCTGAGGTGCTTGGATGCTGCCGTCTCGTGAGCATGAGGCACTGCTCTCTGTCACTGGACTGAAAAGAATATTAAAGCCAATGTGGGCTCAAGGGTATCCTGAGCCCTTTTCCAGGATCCTTTGCCCAACTTCTCCCTAGTATCAGTCACAGCAACAATAAAGCCTTAGAATCACAGGATCAACTAGGTTGAAAGAGACCTTTAAGACCATCAAATCCAACTATTACCCCAGGACTGCCAAGTCCACCATTAAACCTTGTCACTGAGGGTCTCATCTACGCAATAAACCCAAAGCTTGAAGGATAAAAATTCCTGCTGGATTAATTGTTATTAATCTGAGACACTCAGTATTTTGTTGGCCATTTGAGAACTGAGGCCCCTTTCAAGGCTCCTTTTGTCCTTAGTCTCAATAGCATCCTGGAACATTGAATTCCTCCACCTCAACACTGCAAATTGTGTTTGGACTGTGTTCCTTGCGGTGGTGTCCTTTCATAGAATCATAGAATGGTTTGGTTTGGAAGGCACTTGAAGGTCATCCACTTCCAACCTCCTGCCATGATCAGTGACCCCTCACCCTAGACCATGTCCCCCAAGGCTCTGTCCAGCCTGGCCTTGAACACTGCCAGGGATGGAGCATTTACCACTTCTCTTGGCACCCTGTGCAGTGCCTCAGCACCCTCACAGGAAAGAACTTCTTCCTTATATCTAACCCGAACTTCTCTGTTTCAGTTTGAACCCATCACCCCTTGTCCTATCACTACGATCCCATAGAGAGCTGTTGAACAGGTCAAAATGTACCCAAAACTTGAAAGTCAACAACTGGTAGCCAGTGTGTTCAAGAGGCCCAAGTCAGACACTTTAAAATGTGCTCTAAAAAGGCAGATAACATCTTCTCTTCCTCCTCAGGGGTACAAGATGGATGATCTCCTGACTTCATACATCAGCCAGATGCTAACAGCCATGAGCAAACAGAGGAGCGCAAAGGGTAGCAAGTGAACTGCAAGAAGCCACTGGCACATGGCCATGCGGCTTATTCAGCAGCTGAGGCCCGTGGGGTACCCATGCAGCTGGGGCAGAACCTTTGCCTCCCAGATGTGGAAGATGAGCCGAACACCATCAGGGAGCTCACTGGACTCAGACCTTGAGGGCTCCAATCCCACCTCCCCTTCCAGTGAAGACGACTATCTCTGACCTCCCTCCTTCTCCACCCTGCACCCCAACACCATCTTGCACCTCAGAGCTTTCCAGGGGACACCACTGCTCTCAAACAGTGACCAAGCAAAGACACTTGAGCAGGAGGTTTGCCTGAGCCCAATGTTTGGCATCGCAAAGGCTCTTGAAAGAGGATTTTATATCTCTATGTGTGTGTGTGTGTGCGTGTGGTTTGTTTTTTCTCTCAAGTAAGAAAGAGCTATGGGGATGCTAACAGCTTTTTGGTGAGCTTTTGGGCATTTCAGGCTTGAAGAGGGGTAACATAGCCCTGAACCATGCTGGAAAGATGTCCAATGAACACTTCAGGGCTTGGGTTTGGACGTTACAAGCGAATACATTGTGTTCTTATGAAGGACAGGAAGAAAGAGCAGGGAGGAGTGTTTCATATAGGAATCAGAATAAACCAACTACTGATGGAACAGGCTAAAGTGCTGTCTGTGCAATGCCGGAGATATTTAAAGAACAGATTTTAAAGTGTTGTTTCTTCTTCTATTTATTTTTTAAGATATTAAAAAGGAAAAAAGAAATAAAATCCTGCATTTTGTGCTGGTACCCGGACATTGACTCGGGGCTGAGGGCGACCTGCAGGACAGTGTCTCGCCCAGGGATTCCCCCAGAGCCATTATTACCAGAGGATAAGGCACATCATTCCCAACTTCTAGGATCGGCTGGAAGTGAAGCTTGGAAGATGAGTTATCTCCTGTGCCCAGACAAAATAACCCTGGGAGGATGTTTACCGTGAGCTTCAATATGGATATAGGGGTTTTGAAGGCCTCGTACTTGGAAGACTTGAGGCTAAGCCTGTGTTGAGCTGTAACTCAGACATGGACTTGGCCATTGGGGATGGAAACAGTTCATGATTCTATTATGCTTTTGTGTGTGTTGCTGTGTAAAATGGCTCTCATCTGGTCCTGAATCACTCACAGTGAGGGTAGACCCTTGATTTTGGTGGGCTTTCCTCCATCTTTGGTTGGCTGTGTTAATCTGCTGGCTGGTTGTCCCATCTTTCACCCAATACCATGCAGTGTGGACCAGCCTGCTTTGGAGCAGAGTTGGGACCAGCCAGGAGGAAGAAGGCTGAAGCCATGCTGTGTCTGTGGGGATGCAGGGGAAGCAGCCTGGGGTGCCTTTCCAAAGCCAGGCTTCAAAGGAACATATCCCTGGGTGTGGGATATCAGGTGGGTTGACAATTGTCCACAAAGATCTGGTGCTGGCATCACTAACATGGAGTGGATCTCAGTAGATGTGGGAAACCTCTCTTGGTCCCATATATTGGGTTGAATTTGGCTGCTTTCATGAAAGCCCATATTGTGGGGTGCGTTGTTCTGTTGGGCTCCTCTGGATGCCAGAGAGGAACTGTTCATCAGAGACTGCAGCAATAGGACAACGGCTGATGGCTTTAACCTGCCAGAGGGGAGACTGAGATGAGCTCTTAGGCAGAAGCTCTTCCCTGTGAGGGTGCTGAGGCACTGGCACAGGGTGCCCAGAGAAGCTGTGGCTGCCCCATCCCTGGCAGTGTTCAAGGCCAGGTTGGAAGCAGGGGCTTGGAGCACCCTGCTCTAGTGGAAGGTGTCCCTGCCCATGGCAGGGGTTGGAACTGGATGAGCTTTAAAGGTCCCTTCCAACCCAAACCAGTCTGAGTTTCTATGACCTGTCCTCCAACACCATGACGTGCCAGGCAGAGTCAGCAGCACTGCTTACCAGACCTCAAATGCTGTAACATCTGACTGGGATGCAGCAGTGATTTTGGACCATGGTTGCTCCACCAAAGAGAATGAGATGCTGCCCATCTACCAGGGCTGCTGGGGTGTCACCTTCCTCCATCATCCCCTACAAGGTACTCTGGTGATGGGAACATGGTTACACCATCCAAGGCTACACTGGGAGCCAAGCTGTCTTCTCACCACCCATCTCTGATGCTTCTCTCCCTCCCCAGATGCCATGATCCAGCTGTCCCAGGGATCCCACTGTCCTTAGATATGTGCCCATCACCATCCCCACCGCCACCCTGCTCCAAGTCTCCTACAGCCACACTCAGTAGACAATGCAGCACAGCAATGTTCTCCAACTCTGTCCTGGGCCAGCTTTCCCCCACCACCACCTTCATCCCTCCACTTACAGCTCTGTTGGCCTCCCATGCACCCCATTGTTTTGAGGGGTGCTGGAACTCTGTGCATGTGCCTGTGTGTCATATGTATTAGTGTCTGCTGCCTCTTTGTATCCACACCAAGTGATGTAACGTGGAAAACATACGTCCAAGTGAACTGCTCTAATTAAAAAGCATCAAGTGGCTTGTGGGAGGCTGTTCTGTGTGGTTGTGGTGATGTCTGCATGGGGAAGGGTGGGCTCCCAGGTTCTCATTGGGGACAAGATGTCTCCTTGCAAAGTGGGGCTCCTGGTGAGAGTATCCATCAATGTGTCTGGACTGGAAGTAATGTGTGGGGAGATACCACTGTGTATGTGCCAAGCAGCAGGTAGATACATGGATGAAGACACAGTGAGGTGGCTTTTCCAATACATATTAACAGCAGTGTTTGGGGGACCACAGCTAAGTCCTTCACCTGGCTGAAGACCCCACGGTGCACACCACTGCTCAACTCACACGCTCTCTCCACCTCCTATTTTGCTGCTCATGTGCCTCCACATGAATGGTACCCAAAAAAATGATGAACCAGCTACGAATGCAGTGCATGAGGAGGTGGTTTAAAACCATCAGCAGGACCCTCTCCCCATGCTGCTTAGATCCGGAGCTGCTCTACACCAATCCACCAGCCCTTTAGCCCTCTTTCCAAGGGATGATTCAGCCTTTTTGCATTTATAGCCTCTAAAATCGCATACATAGGCAACCAAAGTTGCAACTTGGAAAGGTTTGAGTGCTTCTCAGCACAGTTAAATCTGAAAGCTTCCCTGTCACAATTCACTTGTGATAGCTGTACTTAGTAAAACCACTGAGCTGCATAAGGCTCATCTATGGGAAAATGTCTGTGGCCTGATTCAGGTTTCTTCTTCTTTCCCACTTTGCCAAAATAAGAACGCAACATGACAGGAGAGCTAAAACGTATTTAAAACAGCATTTAAAGCTTACAAAAGATGTGTTCTTCTCATCTTTTCAAGTAGAAAACTATGGCTTAAACCTGGGAGATGCTCACAGCTCCCTTGCAGAGCAAGGCATAGGTCCCTCTCCATGCTGTGTGCCAGTAGCCACTGGGAGAAATGAAAACAGGAATCAATCCCAGGGTGCAGCACTGCGTATACAGACGTTCCCAATGGAAAAGCGAACAGGACACTTGGTGGGACTGATTCACGTGCAGCTCAAGTCTTCTGAATAAGAGGAGTGGTGTATTTTTGGTTGTAGGCCCAGTAGCTACATGGCCAAGGCACCAAAAAGTCCTTCAGCACCCATGGAGAGATATGCCCTTGGCCAAAGCCAAGGGGAAGAGGCTGTTCTGTTAGAGTCTATGGCAGGGCAAGAGTGGAGAAAAGGAAAACCTAAGTGCCCCTATCTGTGTTATAGAAAGGAATGGACCTTAATGACCCAGCCAGCAGCACTTGACCATCATGGTGGAGCTTTGCTATCAGGGATGGAGGAGACCTGTAAGGAAGGAAGGAGGGAATGCATGGAGTAGAGGTTGGTCTAACATGGAGGAGGACCGAATGCTGCTCAGATGCTGCAGCACATCTGCAGCACACAGCTGTGGAGACAGCGGGCCTGCTTATGCACAGCAGGAGGGATTACAGATGTCTGTACTGTGGGATGAAAATGGGCTCAGAGGTAAATGGTGGCTCCCATTTCTTCACGGTGCACAGCTTCTTCGTGGCTGCAACTCCATCTGTGCTCTGCTGCACCCCAGGCACGGATTGCAAGAACAGCTATAGGAGAGGAAGCTTGGTGCTCATGTTCAGCAGTCACATAGGCAAATGGCTCCTTGTCACCAGGGATGTGGGCCCTCCTTGGCAGGTCAGTGTCTGCACTGCATGAAGGGCATGGTCTGTTCTCCAGCCCTCATCAACGTGGCAGGTCCACATCCCTCCCTGCTTGCTGTCAAACAGCGACATTAGGCATGCTGTTGAGCTCTGGAAAAGAGGACATACAGAGAGCTGGTGAAACATCTGCAGTTGTTTTGTCAGCCATTGTGAGCAAATAGAACCTGGCTGAACATGTGAACAGCCCAGGCTGGGTCATTCTGTGTGGGTGATGGCTCCACGGGTGCAGAAACCTGGTGAACCCCAGCCAGTCCCACCCAAGAGTGCAGATCCAAGAGCGCCCAGTACCTCTTTTCACAGCATCACAGAGTAATGTATATTGGAGGTGACATCTGGATGCCTCTGCCCCAATCTGTGCTTGAAGCACTGCCAGTTAGATGGGACTCCTCAGGCCTTTGAGCAGCTCTGAGGGTGAATATTCCCCACTGTCTGGTGCTTGTTTCAGTATCTGATCACCCTCATGGGGAAGACTTCCTTTTTTCTCTTCATACTTACCCAAATTTTCCAAGGTTGCTTGTGATGTTGTCACTACACATCCAAGAAACACCTGGCTCCATCTTCACAACACCCTCCCATTAGATGGTTGGAACAGGATGATCTGAAGGTCCTTTCCAACCCTAACCATTCTATGATTCTATGGCTGCAGACAGTGGTGCCCTTTGATTTTCCCTCCCACTGCGCAAACCCAGATCTCAAATGCTCCATCCTCCAGCTTGGTGGTCCCATTGAGTTCACTCCCATTTATCACAATCTCCTTGGTACTGAGAAGCCTGAACTGGACCCAGTGCTGAACAGAGGGAAGAAATCACTGCCACCTGCACGGAGACTCAAACAACCCAGGGTGCATCCATTCTTCCCCACAGCATGCTCACCCATCACCCCCCCCATCCATCAGGACCGCAGCTGCAGCTCAGGGATCTCCTTGTCCTGCTCACCTGTCTTGAACTTGTTGTAGGTGCCATTCTCCAGCATCTGGTCATCGTCTTTGGCACAGCAGGAGAAACTTCTCTCTCGCCACCTGCGTGGGGCAAAGAACCTGGATCAGGCCAATGCTTGCTGTAGTTCCCCTTACACTTCCTTGATGCCATGGATGCCTTTTGCTACTTTATCAGGGTAGGATATGCTCTGGTATTTTGGGGTTTTCCCAGGTCCTTTCCAAGAAGGAACTCCAGTGGTGACTGATGTCTAAGCATCTGCACCTTGTAAAAAGTACTGAAGAGTTTAAAAATCCAAGAAATGTTTGTGGCTTTGATGAAGGGAAACTGCGTGGAGACCTCAGAGCAGCTTCCAGTGTCCAAAGGGGGCTATAGGGATGCTGGAGTGGGACTCTTCATCAGGGACTGTAGTGATAGCACAAGGGTGAATTGGTTTAGTGTGCCAGAGAGGAGATTTAAGTTGGCTATAAGGAAGAAGCTGTTCCCTGTGAGGGTGATGAGGCGCTGGCACAGGGTGCCCACAGAAGCTGTGGCTGCCCCATTCCTGGCAGTGCTCAAGGCCAGGTTGGACACAGGGGTTTGGAACAAGCTGCTCTAGTGTAAGGTGTCCCTGCCCATGGCAGGGGTTGGAACTGGGTGAGCTTAAGGTTCTTTAGAACCCAGACCATTCTGTGGTTCTATGATGTGTTCATAAACCTGACCAACAGGACTGTGCAGGGTCCTCATGCACTGCTGATGGCCCTTCACTCCAAGCAGGGCTGGGAATGCCCTTGCTGCAATTCCAGCCCAGAAAAGGTCATTATTTGGCTGCATCAGAAACTTCTTCAGGGCCCTTGGAAATACACATAAAACATGAAATATATGGAAATACAGCATAAACTTGAGCCTGGAGGAGATAGGCATGGGAAGGTCTGACTGTGGTGGTGATGCGTTGCAGTGTTATTGTGAGCCACCCTGCAAACTGCAGCCTGGAAAGCAAGGCAAAAGCTTTCATCCTAAGCCTGTCCAATGCAACAGTGTCTAAATAGTAATAATAGAAAAATCAGTGCCTTTCTCAGCCCATCGGCTTTGATAACTGGTTTATGATGCCACCATAAATCTGTAAGGTCTTCCTTGAATCCTGAGGGTAGGGAATAGCTGAGCTTCCCAAATGGAAAGGGAAAATAAGAGCAAGCAGGAGAAGCAGAGAGGTTTTGGGAGACTTTCAGGGTTTTCTTCTAATTCCTGAAGGGAAAGATAATGTTCTCAAGAGCAGTTTTAACCCTTGGGATCACCTGAAAGCATCCCTCTTACCCTGCATGTGGAGCAAAAGGTCAGGTTAGGATGGCCATTAGCAACTTAGTAGTTACCAGTGCAGAGCAAAGATGAGTGCGATGAGGAGCATAGAGATCAGATCTGTCAGGATCCACATGATGTTGTACTGCTTCGGAGTCTGGAAGAGAACAGAAGATGTGTCCAGCATCAAGGACCCTGAGGTAGGCAAGAAAGTTGCTGCTTGAATATGCAAGTACTCCAGGCCAGGTTGGACCTTGCTCTAGCTTTAAGTTCCCTCACAACAGAAACCATTCTATGCCTATGGCCATTCAGATGCCTGGTTTGCATGTGCAGTAGCATCTCTCAGGTGTTTAAACTATTTGGTGGCAGTTCAAAGTGGCCACTCGCTGATGGGTGTTGGTGCCCAATCATCCCCCTTCATAAAGAAAGACCTGTGGTGTGGCCAAGAAGATTGAACCACATCACAGTGAATGTAACAGGGACTCTCATTTGTATAGGCAGTAGTTTGCTTCTCTCCAATATCAGCATCAGCTGGGGTTGATGCACAAAACTGTCCTTAAGCAATCACATGAAGTGTCTGGAGTGGCTCCTGCTTTAAGCCTAAGAGCATTTAAGCTTTATCCCGAGACTGGACCTTCACCCTCCCTAAGAATTGATTGAAACACTGCAGTTGTCTTGATGGGAGCATCATAAAATCCACTTCGAGAGTGTAAAGGCAGTCATTCAAACTAATAACCTTTAGGCTGCAGGGACTTTGATGGGACCCAGGTGATGCTTAGCCCTACGAGTTGTCCGAGGCAGAATAGGGAATAGACAACTTATGTGGAATATAATTACTCAGGGCAAGGAAGGGCTATTTTTATGGTTCCCTTGAGCTTGTGAAACAAGACCAGGTTTGAGAAGGGCGGTGGGAAAACTTGGGAAACTAGGAACTTCTGACATACATAAGGTGCTTCAAAGGCTTAGAAATAGAAATATAGAAATCCTCACTCATTTGTGCCCTCAAATGCCTTTCCTTTCTTCACACACATCTCAATATGACTTTTCCCTCATCTCAAGGCCTAAGTTGCAAATCCTAACAAGCAGGATGCTTCTATCTCAGCAAAGCGTGAAGAGGAGAAGGGTATGGTGATACATGGAGTGGTTCAGAGGTTGCAGGTAAGCCAGGTTTCTACTTGGATCCTTTTCATGCATAGGGTCCTTTATCCTTGCATGAAATGGCCCATGGTCACCAAAGGTAACCATGAACATCCCAACCCTACTTCCTAGCCCTGGGACAGGGAATATTTTCACTCACCATGAGGAAGAGTGGCTGGTTGAGATTCTTCAGTGTATGGACAGCATTGGTGGTCACAGAGTGTGCTCCTGAGCACCATGCCAGGGAGAAAAGCCATGGTTCATTGATCACATAGAAGTTGGTGGTGATGTTTGCTTCAGCGTATTTCCTTTTAAAGACCAAAAGGCAATACATTTGTGCATTGGGTTACATACACAATACATTTTGACATGGTTTAGTGGTAGACTTGGCATTCCTGAGGTAACAGTAGGACTTGACGGTCTTAAAGGTCTTTTCCAAACCACTTGATTCTATGATTCTAGGAATAGCCTTGCTTAAGCAAGTGCTTCCTTTGGGCTCAATCAAGGAGAGACAGCAATGTTCTGTAAGAAAGGCTCCTTTTAGGACCTCAATATGGAACAGAAAGGAAAGCCAACCAGCCAATTATTAGTCTTTCACAGCCGGTCACTATAGAATTGCTCATCTGCTGGAAGCCAACACAAGTCAAATGTCCAAAAGGTCAAAACTTTGCTTTTATTTCTGCCATATCAATCCATGTAATGATGTGTTTGTGATCTCCCAGTAGTGTGTTCAAAATCACCACAAAGCTGGCTACTCATGTTTGCTGCATCAACTCATCCTTTCTCAAGTTCTTATAGGCTATTGAAACTTACTATGAAGTAAGAACAGGCTCTGTATAATGGTAAAGGAATGTGTCATGGGTATCAGTGTTTGTAAATCTACCTAGGATCTATCCAGGGTTTACCCAAATGGATCTACCTGGGATTTTACGTCCTGTGATTTTCATTGAGGAAGCACCAATTCTTTACTGTAAGGGTGGTGAGGCACTGGAATGGGTTGCCCAGGGAAGTTGTGAATGCTCCATTGCTGACAGTGTTCAAGGCCAGGTTGGACAGAGCCCTGGGTGGCATGGTTTAGTGTGAGGTGTCTCTGCCCATGGCAGGGAGGCTGGAAGTGGATGATCATTATTCCTTTCCAACCCTAACTATTGTATGATTCTATGATTAAACATTTTCTATTCTTTTGGGGTTTTTAGTTAGATTTCAATGTGTTTGTGCACTGGAAGGAGCAAAAAAAAGCCTATTTACAAAAGGAGGGCTGGACACGTAAGGCTGTGATTTCTTTTTTCTTTCATATGAGAGGACCATTTGGGAAACCCTCACAATGAATGTGGAGCCTTCCACTGGAGAGATAACACTGTCAGTGTATCACTAACAACAGAGTACTGGTAGCAACAGAGATAAGAACTGAACTCTCCACAAGACCAGCTACAAGTGGGTGATGGACTCTCACCATAGTGTTATGTGCTTACACTGATATCTGTGGAAGAGGCACCATGGGAGGTTAAATAGTTGTTTATGCTCCATAATTCAGTGCTGGTCAGACTGAGGACAGTATGGATAACAATACAAAACATCAGAAGGCAGCTGTGGTGTTCTACCCAGAAGATCCTCAGGTCTCAGTCAAGTAAATATGGACCTAGGGCAGGGGAGATGTAATTACATATGTCACCTCTTGGCCATACACAGGGTCAACAGTAGGAACTACAGTCCTTCACTCCTCAAATGCTATAACAGGGATGACCACTTGATCTAAAGGAGCTCTTCCTAAAACACTATAGATCCTGAGGCTGCTCACTGGAGGGAGACATTGCCACATGCATGGGGTAAACATAGTCCAGATGCAGTTCAATTGTATGTGGGGGTGAAACTACAACCTACCGGATATCTTCACTGGACATTTCCTTGTAGGGCAGATTGAGTTTGACAATATTGCTCATCAATAGGTCTTCAACTGGGGCCTTTCTGCCCATTGTCTGCTGAAACCCAGGAGCAACAGAGTGAACAAAGGACCTCATGCTGTTCTCCAGCCATAGGACCTGCAGGCAGCAAGAGGATACTGAATTCACAGCTGACATACGAAAATGCCCTGCCTTTGATATAAACCCAGCAGAGATAATATCATGAGGGGCTTAACCCGGCCTGTCAAATGACATGTTTTTTTCAGGGATCAAAGGATATTTGGATGCAGGGTTACAACTTGCAAGTGACTTTCGTCAAGAATTAAGTATTCACTGTTCCTTGCTTCTCATCTTGAAATCAGTGAGCACATTGCACACAGCACAAAAGATGTGTTGTTTGAAATGAATGAAAGGACAGCTTGAGTTTATGGGAAAGGCAATGGAAAATATTCCTCTGTTCTTCCAGCATAGGAGAAAAGGCTTCAGCAGACGCAGATCACAGTCACAACCCAAATATTGATGGGTACATAACCTGACCCACATGAGTTTAGCATTCATCCATTGCTGGAGGAAGGCAATGAAGGCTCCAAACTCCATGTGTCTCCATTTAAGCCAGGAGTAAGGCAATGAAAGCTCCAAACTCCATGTATCTCCATTTAAGCCAGGAGTAAGACAACGAAAGCTCCAAACTCCATGTTTTTCAATTTCAGCCAGGAGTAAAGCAACGAAAGCTCCAAACTCCACGTATCTCCATTTAAGCCAGGACTTTCGATGTAATTTATAAAATAAGTATAGGTAGCAGGGAGTAGGCTGCCAGTTATTACAATGATGACAGGATGTGATCCAGGAGCTAAGGCATCAGCTGGTATATACAATAACTTATTTCTCTGCTGCTGTAGGGTTACACCATTTTGTACCTGCTGAGGAAGAACCAATTGTAGGAACAGAGTCCAATTTATGCCTCTTAAAACAAATGAAATACAAGGACTTCATGCAGGCAAAATCTTGTAGGGAATAACCCCAAAGTTCCAACTTGGAGAGCAAGGAAAAAGGATATGGCGGAGTGAAGCCACCTTACCAGATGAGGTCTAATCCCTGACTCAAAGATGACTTCCAGTGTTCTGTTGACCCATGAGTTCCTGTAAGGATGGTTATCTGGAGGGCGGTAGAGGTCAAATATCACATATTTATTGTGACTCTCAGCGAGGCGCAAGAAATCACTTAGTTTATATATTGACTGGTTCATTGCCCAGTTTTGGTCTGCCTTTGACAGTATGAGGATGGATGAGAATGGTTTGTCCTAGAAATAAAGAGATATAAAGAAAGGAAATCAATCAGGCTGCTGCCTCTGGGAGTTGGCTGGATCCAAAAAACTCTTGTCTCTAAGAAGGGAAACGTTCAGCATTGGCCTTCAGCCATAAAGATGTTTTCCTTTGGTTAGCTATTCTACTTGAGAAACGGGAAATCCATAGAACCACAGACTGGTTTGGGTTGGAAGGGACCTTAAAGCTCATCCAGCTCCAACCCCTGCCACGGGCAGGGACACCTTCCACTAAAGCAGCTTGCTCCAAGCCCCTGGGTCCAACCTGGCCTTGAACACTGCCAAGGATGGGGCAGCCACAGCTTCTCTGGGCACCCTGTGCCAGCGCCTCAGCACCCTCACAGGGAAGAGCTTCTGCCTTCTCACTCTCCCCTCTGGCAGGTTAAAGCCATTCTCCTTGGTCTGTCCCTACAGGCCCTTGTCCAAAGTCCCTCTCTAACTTTCATGTAGCTCCTTTAGGCACTGAGAGCTGTGACAAGAGCTGTGATGACACCCAACACTTCTTCTGAGACCTAAATTGCATAGTTCACAGCTAACTGCTGTGCTTCTCAGTCCTACTGTGTTAGCTGTGGCTATCATACACAGCACCTTGCACAAGTAGATCTTGTCTTCTTCACCCAGCCCGTGTGTTCTGGTGCTGCCATGATAAAGAGCTACAAGAACGCCCACCAACCAAGTGTTATGGGTCTCCTAAATCCTAAAGGCCAACTGGGCAAAGCAAGGAGACACAAAGGATTCCTACTGACTTCTTCAAGCTCTGGCTCAACCAGTAGTTTCTCTCTCATCATTCATACTATTAAGTAGTAGCCATCTGGTGCCTCTTCCACACTCAGTTGATGATAGTCATTTATGGTGCTTACCTTAAGGAACCACTTCCCAGCATTCAAGTTCTGCAAGGTATCCCAAGAGAAAAACGCAGCATTTTCAGTAACGTTATTGGGGTAGACCTCCTTGATGTTAGTTGTCCTCCTCAAGGTTTTGTCATGCATGAGGAAAGGAACCCCATCATAGCTGTTGGACAGCAAGAGTTCAGGTCACCTGGTGTGCGCGTTTGTCATGGTATGAGCAGTACAGCCTCCCTTGGTGCATAGGGTTGGGTAGGGTGGAAGGCTGAGGCTCAAGACACCAAGTTATTTCCAGCTTAAATACTGCTGGGTGACCTTGGAGAAGCCATGCCAGTCTGCGCCTCAGTTTCCTTAGAGCAAAGAGGAGATGGTGGCATTTATGTCTGGCAGCCCTCCAAAAAACTGGATAGTAACTAACGGTTGAAATCTCTATTTGCTAACACCAGTGTTTCTATGGGTTCTGGAGGACTGAAGTCCCAACAGACAGTGATGGAAAGAAAGCAGACCTCTTCTATAAGGTGATAAATGCTCTGTCCATGGCGATGTTCAAGGCCAGGTTGGACAGAGCCTTGGGTGACATGGTCTAGTGTGAGGTTTCCCTGCCCATGGCAGGGGATTGGAACTGGACGATCTTAAACTCCTTTCCAGTCCAAAGCATTTTATGATTCTGTGGAATTAGAAGACCTTTCTGTAAGACTTTTCTTACAGGAAGGTCCACATTAGCAGAACATCTAAACATTAGCATTTTCCTCATTCAATGCCTGGAAACTGCTCATCCATAAAAGCACGTTAGAAATTCATGGCAATGGGTCCCCCAAAAAAATGCAATGATAGGTCTAATAAATAGGACAGTGCTGTCACAAGTCTGAACACAACTTTCTGGTGGTTTGTAGGCCTGATACAATGGTCACTGTGATCTGGTATTCAAACTAGGATAGGGATTTGTCTTTATGCGCTGTGAAGTATCTAAAATACACTGTAGATATAATGATTGATAAAATCAATAGTTACAGCTTATTGACTTGCCAGAGAGCAACCATGCCCTACAGCCTCTCTCGTCACACACCAACATGAAGCACTCTGTCACAGTCATCAGTAAAACCTAATTGTCAGGAGCTGCATGTCTCCAAAGGCAACTGTTAGTAGAAGAATCATAGAATGGTTTGGGTTGGAAGGGACCTTAGGGATCATTTCATTCCAACCCCCAAGAAGACTATATTCAGTGAGATGGGATGTTTTTCCCCTTACCTGATGGTGACATCTGTTTCAAGACCAGCCCCACCGTGTTCAATTGTCTTCTGAAATGACATCTCGGTGTTTTCTGGTGCCAGCTAGAAACAAACCCAATGCATGTGAGCAGATCCTTTTCAAACACCTCTGGTTTTTATTAAGGGAACAGCATTATCTACTGTTTTCTCCCACTTTAGCCACCAAACCTATCCAATCCCTCAGGAACAGTGTTATCCTTGTTAGGAACCCCATGCCTTTGGCATGCAGTTCCAACCAGGAATGTCTCCCCTTCCACCCTCCACAGATTTCATGGGATGAAAACAGAAGACGATAATGAAGGATGAAGAAATGCTGTAAAACAACTTCTCCAGACCTACCATTGGAGCTCCACGGTGTCCAATGAGGTCTGGCTTTGGTCCAAGCGTCCCCATCTGTCTGATGCAAGGTGAGTACATCCCCAGAGGTATCAAGAAAAGAAAGAGAAGGATAGCCAGGTATGGACCAACAATTATGACCTGAATAACTGAAAGAATTTGAAGGAGGAAGGCTAGAGTTAATCCGTGCAGTAACATACAGGTTTGCCTCGATACAGCCTTGCAGCTCAGTAGCTGTTGGGCTTTGTCACATCCCTTTTTCCATCCCTTCTTCCCACTAATATTCACTTTTTCTCCAATGCAACCAGAAAACTAAGTGCTCAAAACAAGGACATGGGCTAAGTCAGGACTGCAGGGGCTGTGCTTTAATTACATCTCACTGTGCCTTACAGCAAGGCATGGCTCTGCTTTCCCTTTCTTTAGAGGTGGTGCAATGAAATACCCCCCAGCTGCAGAAAAACAACCTCCAACAGAAGGATGCTTTTGGGGTTTGTCTTACTTAGATAAGAACAAGCAAGATTTTGAAGTTTCATTTACAATGAGGAAGAGCCCCAGGGAGCATTCACCTTGAGGAACAAAAGAGTTCCTCTGTGAAATGAGCACCTATGCACCAACAACTTTCTTGAATGGGTACCACCACCCATCTGCGCTTTGCAGCAGTGACTCTGAAGGAACTTGGGCTTACATCAAGTTGATGTACTGAGCTAGGAGACCATTTGGCATGGTGGAATGTAATGTCTGGCGTCCTAGCATATTTTCCCCAGAAAAATCATGGACAAGAAAAATCCTTGTTTTCACCATCCCATACTGTGATGTTTATTACAAATCATTGTCTGTAGATAATTGTCATGTAGCTATTTTTGGCTATATGGAGAGCCTAGGTCAGAGAAGGGCAGGCAGTCCCAGAGCCAGGCTCTTTTGCAGTTGTTCCTGGCATCTAGCCTTGCCCTTACACTACTTGGTCACATTTGTTGGAGGTAGACATGAACTCCCCAGGAGATAACACTAGGAACTGATCAAAAAGTACTTTCCCCAATCTCTGTCATCTGGCTTCTCCTGAGATGCACTGATCTGAAGTGGATTCAGTGGACTGGAGGTCCCTTCTGAGATACCTAAGCTGAGTACAGCGAGCAAAAATGAGGCTGAACAAATCTCATGAATGACTCAGAACATGGGCATTTCTGCTAATCTCCTTCATTGCAAGGCAAGTCACTGCCTTGGTATAGGCCAAAACTGTGCAATGGAGCATGCAACCCAGTAGCACACAGGACAGTACATAGCCCAAGCCCCACTAATTTCCCTGGGATCCACAGAAATTCAAAGTCTCCTGATTTATGTCTTTTATCATACAGAGAGCGGGAAGAGGAGCTACTGTACCTTTCCTATCTGCTCTGATGGCATGAAAAGCCACAGGCCAGGACAGGAGGACCATGATGGCTATTGCTCCTACATGGAGGTAGGGAGCCGTGATCTGGCAAGGAGAGAAAAGGAATTTATCAAAGGATTAAGCAAGGAAACATATGGAAACAAACACCAACATGCTGTAAGCTTTCCACCTGAATGGGTTCCTGATGCAGATAACCAGCCGTTCAACCTCTCTCCTGCACCTCCATTGGATCCACCAACACCTCTGGAGTTGGAGGAGAGATATATGTGCCCCTAACCAGGCAAAGGGCTTCTCTTTACTCTCTTAAGTCAGATGAAGTGAACACAGGTGTCCTCATCACACAATTGCCATCACTGTTATGCCATAATCTGTGAACCACTTCCAGGGAGGAACTGGTTTAAATCAATCTAAACCAACCCAATCTCATCCAGTTAATAGTCATCTCCACTCCACGCTGCAGCTAAATCATCAAACTGATGTTAACAAACCCTATGGAACTAAATATTGTTGTGTAAGAGAAGTGGATGTATTGCTTATTACAAAGCAGGAATAGCTTGCCACCTGTACAGACGCTGAATGGATGTTAGTATGACACATTTCCTAAAACTAGGCAAATCTGTCGAAGAAACAAGTCCATCATTTTCCCACGCTCATCAGAGCTGAATGATTTCTGTTCCAGCTCAAACTGAGTGTTATAAAGGTACCACAGAACCATAGAATCAACCAGGTTGGAAAAGCCCTTTAAGCTCATCCAGCCCAACCTTTACCCTAGCACTACCAAGGCCACCACTGATCCATGGCACTGAAGGCTTCGTCTCCACAGTGTGTGACCACTGCAAGGATAGTGACTGCAGCCCTGCCCTGGGCAGTACCAATGCCTGAGCACCCTCTGGGGAAGGAGTTGTTCCTCAGCTCCAGTCTAATATGTGCTAGGGAAAAAAGCTATCCAGGTGTGAACCATTCCTTTTGCTCAGTCCATGCCTGACTCTCTAAGCTGGAATGGTTGAAGAAAGCAGCAGACATTGAGAGTTATTGCATGATACTGCCTGCCCTGGACACTTGATACCAACAGCTTTCTATCAGAAGCAGGGTTCAATTGTGTCAACAGACGTGCCATCTCAGATGTCCAGGACACTTAAGATAGCTTTCCAGGGTTAATGTACATGACACAGGATCTGTGAGAGATTGCTATCCTTTGGGAACGGCAGCTGGAAGCCATGTGAAGCATCCTAAAGGGAATGAACACCTGAAATTAACACCACTTGTGGGGAACCCAAAGGTTCTTGTGTCTCTTTTTCCTCATCCACCTCTCCTGGAGTCTGTAAGGGGAAGGAAAAGCTGATGGTTTCCCATTCCCTTCACTGGTGCATAGCCCAGTGGTTACCAAACTCCTTAGAACAGGAACATGCAATTAACACCCTTTACAAATGTCACATCTGTGATTCCTCTTCCAGGCCCTATGCATTGCTCTCCCAACACTCACAAGCAATAAACCTCATGGCAGAGAACTGGCAGGCCCAAATAATATCTGAAAGGTAGATGTATAGTCAAAGGCTACATAATTCCTTCCAGATATATGTGGGGATCTGGATGCTCAAATGCCAAGCAACATTGGGCAGCTCTTATCTCCATCTTCACACTTAGAGCTGAGGAGGCCACCAGACCATGCACTCTGACTTCTTGCATCGAGTGTGTTGTCCCATCTGGTGCCTTCATGATTCTCCATGTGATTCCCAAACACTCAGTGCTGTCCTGCCTTTGGGTGATGAAGCTCTTCTGAGTCACAAAGACTGAAATAGTGCCAATGCCAATGCTGCCGAACTGGCAGGATCTGATTAGGGAGAAAGCTCTGGCACTAGCAACCCTACCAGCCAAAGGGGTCTGATTTACCTGCCCTGGGCACCTGCAGATTAACAGTGCCAAAAACTCCTAACAAACAGTCTATTGTGAGTTCCCAAACTGAGATCCATTGCATCAGGTAGCTCGAAGTTCAGCTTCAGGTCTTGGCTTCCTTTCTCCCAATAGGCAACATCAAGTCATAATAAAAGCTTATGCGAAAGCACAAACCCTGCCAGGAAAACCCATGTGAAATACACCCACTGCATGGTATATGTGCTGCCATTTACCACAAACTGCTTCAATAAACAATTGTTCTTTCAAACAGACCTTCCCGTCCCTCTTACCTGGAACGACAGGCGGACCGTTTCCCATTGATCTCCCCAGAGTATGGATAGTACAAAGAGGGCTGCCACAGAGCAGCTCAGCACAATCAAAGTCCCAATCTGGGGAGAAGACACAAATCAGCTTCATCATTTCTGTGCCATCCGTTTGACTCACAAGCTTATTTAAGCAGTTTGGACTGGATAAGTTTAGGATGTATGAGAGTAACTATACCAGTTAAGAGAGAAATCCAATTGGACTAAAACCAGACCAACAGTGCTATTGATCAGCTTCTCTATATGGCAAGATATCAATAGTTGGGTACCAAACTATGTCACCCCAAGGGCTCCCTCTACAGCCATTAGAGAAAGAGGAATTTCCAGAGGCTATCAATTCCTGCTTGCTATATGATGGAAGATGCCTCTCTATCTCTCTGTTGTTGCAGATGGAGCATATAGATGACCAGTTCACATTAAACCTCTAGCAGATAACTAAATTTAGAAGTGATGTATCCCACCTAAAAGAAACAGCAAGACAGCTTCTTTAAGCTATGAGCTCCTTTGCACAGGCTTCAGCAGCAGCAGACACTCCCATAACAAAGAGATGGGAGTTCACTTGTTAACCAAAGAAGTGAGGATGTAGCTCAGTCTGTTCTTGCTCAGTTTGGTACCAGCACAGTGGTCATGGCAGGCTCTGCTTGGTACATCTTTTATCTGCTGAAAACTCAGTGCAAGTAGAAATTGCATCAAGGCCCCAACCATTCTTCAGGGGGATCCTACAGATCTACACCTTACTAATGATAGAATCCCAGACTGGTTTGTGTTGGAAAGGACCTTAAAGCTCATCCAGTCCCAACCTCCTGCCATGAGCAGGGACACCTTCCACTAGAGCAGGCTGCTCCAAGCCCTGTCCAACCCTTGAACCCTGCCAGGGATGGGGATCTGCAACCTCTTCCAGTGTCCCTAATCCATTCCTGGTCTCTTCCACCCAAGGATGCAGCCTTGGGTTTTGTTACAGACTGTTCTACATCTCTCTGGTTCCTCTGGAAGCCAATTTTCAGTAGCAAAATGACTGTATATCCATTACTTAAATGAAGAAACACAGGTTCAAGTATCGCACATTCAGCTATTCCCTTCCACTGCAAGATTGGCAATCCCTTTACATTTGCCCCAAATAGCCTCAAGAATTTCTTAAGAAAGGTGGTTCTAACGCACCATTTTACAGCAACAGGCCTGAGGATTTGTTTGTGCACCATCAAAACTTCATGTGGCATTTCCCAAACCACCCAAAGACCAAAAGGCACAAGGATGCCTTAGAAAATCCTGGAGGCTGCTACAAAACTTAACGCTGTGCTTCTCATGAACACTTTGCTTTCCTCTTCCTGTTACCACATGTAGAGATGTCAAACACGGACAACTTCACCTGAATGAGTCACTTCAGGCTCCTTTTAGAGTCAGTGGGGAAAAAGGGTACTTTGAAGTGTGATTCATCTCATCTTAATTTAGACATCTACGAACAGTTGGCTGAGTTGCATCCTCAGAGTATTCATTTCCTTCCACTGACTGCAAAGGGAGTTCAGGTGGAGATATCACTCTTTTGGGTATCTAAAGTCTCCAAAGATTAACCTCTTCCCTCTCTCGCTTCTACTCCCTAATCTTCTTCATGCACAGGAACACTCAATAGAGTTAAAGCATGGATTGGAGTTACCAGAAAGCTGTGACTCTCCCCACCTTGTGACTCCAGTGTAGGTAGAGCTGCTGGCCTTCTGCAAGCAAACACAGTGCCAGGACCTGGGGAATCAAGCAGAGATTATTTGCATCCTGGTAGGAGATGATAAACCGTGTTCAGCGAGGTACCTCTGGAATTACTTCTGCACTAGGAAGTCACTTTACACTAGGTCTTGCTGCATAATGTCAAGGCTGTTAGCTGGACAGGTATATGGACATAAGTAAAAGTGCTTCTGAAATGGCCCAGCACATATCAAGGCTGCCCTGTAAGATCAAAGCCCCATCATGGGTAATAGATAATTGGGTACTTTGGGGTACACACTTTCAGTGACTTTTCTTTGTGAGTACAGGCTCTGAAAGAGGAGTGATGGCCAGGGTCAACCGCTATGGTATGAACCAAAAAAGCATTGACTTTGCCTATTTCCTGTGCTTTTGCTGTGATTAGAAGCATATCAACCATGAGAGAGAGATCAGGGAGTAGAAAATGCCTCTAAAGCATCACAAAAAAACAGAGCAGACAGCAGAGGAGGCAGCACTTCCACGGGAGCAGCAGGAAACAGAAGAGACTGGTGTATCTCAACAGGGAAAACTGCATTGGAGATTAAAGGACTCTGGGGTTTGGTGGCTGGAATGCTTCTTCCCTCCCATAGCAAGTTGGAGTCATTGGGGAGGGTTCTTGAGGCACAGTGCAAACCTCAGCCAGGGCAAGAAGAAGCCTTGAACACCAAGAAGCAAAGGATGAGGAAAGTCAGCCTGTGGCTCTAATGGTGCTTCAAGTTGTCCCAGGCCTAAGCAACCAATGAACCTGGTGATGAATTTTACCAGGAGATGTACTTTGCTGCTGTGAAAATGCACAAGTCTACTTGCAGTCATCTGAGTGCCCGGGGCAAGCTTCCTCATCACTGTAAGGGACAGTCTAGAGACCAGTATCACCAGATATCAGTGTTTAAAGTATCTGTTAGGAGGTGTCAGTTAGTAGGCATCAGTAGGCATTAGTAGGCATCAGTTAGAAGGATCATTTATGATGCAGACTATAGCGCAGTGGGATTGTATGAAAACAGGACATACAGATTCAGGAGAAGAGGCTCTTCTCTCCTGAAATACAACCACAAAGGAATGTAAACCGTTTCCCATCCAGCTACAAACACATTGTCTTTCCATAATCATGCTGACTTGAAGCAAGCTATAAGCTCAGCAGAGAATACAGATCAGCTTTTAAGTGCTTCTTGACACGTTAGCCTCCTTTAATCGATTCCTACGCCCAGTACATGATGAGTAGCCATGGGACCAGCTCAGAGAGAACTGAATTACTGCTAAAGATCTCCAGCCAGCCCCATTTAAATAAGTTATTTCAGAAAAGGGAACAAAAGAGACACTTTGCCCCTTTTCTGCAAGTGACGTTATACAAAGACCAAAGGTCCTTGCCTGAGGTACAGACAAACACTTACTTCACAGGCCATGTTCAAGCAGGCTCTCTCCTGCTATTGCAGTACAACTTCTGTATAAATGATGCATCACCTCTGGGAACGCTATTGGAGGGTAAGCTCATTTTTATGGATGGAAACAACATCTCTTTGTCATCTTACAAGAAGAAGAATCACCAGGTTGCACCCTCAGAGGTGAAGGAAGAACTCTTGCAGTTGCATTGCTGAGCACCATAGGAGGACACATCCTTATGTTTGCAGATGTGATGTGCACTGCTGAAGCCTAACATCTCAAGTCACACTCAGCTTCATCCTGCTCCTCAAAAGCTGCCTCAGGATCGGTCCAACCACTCTTCCACAAAGAGCAGCTGCCTTTAGCAATGTCCCACATATGTCCAAGGCACAAGGACAACCAGCACCAGCAGGTCTGTCACCTTCAAACTGCTCCACACAGATCCTGGGACTGTCCAAGTACACAGACATGTGGGCTTAGGTGACTAGTACTGCTGAAGCTAGAGCCAAGGTCACATCATCTTCTTCAGTCTTACATCCTCCAACACTCAAATTCTTCTCTTCTTTAGTATGAGATGTGGAAGAGCCTCCCCTCCATCATCTACCTGCCAAGTAGTACTTAAGGGATGCTTCCAAGTGGCAAGAGATGGATTTGCTGCAAGGACTGCACCTCCGTTGCCCTCTTTCTGAGTGGATGCACTGACCACAAGGTTCGCCTGCCAAAGGATGGACAATAGATGCTTAACCCCATTCGACTTCAGCACAGGAATGACCTTGCACTTCTTTCAGTGCTGCTGGGGTGGCTTAGGCAAACTGAGGCACCACAAGGATGTGGAGGCAGGCATTTACAAAGACAGGCTCAGATAGTTGGAGATGTTCAGCCTGGAGAAGAGAAGGCTGCGTGGAGACCTCATAGCAGCTTCCAGTATCTGAAGGGGGCTATAGGGATGATGGGGAGGGTCTCTTCATGAGGGACTGTAGTGATGGGACAAGGGGTAATGGGTTCAAACTTAAACAAGGGAAGTGTGGATTGCATCTGAGGAAGAAATTCTTTACTGTAGAGGTGGTGAGGCACTGTAATGGGTTGCCCAGGGAAGTTGTGAATGCTCCATCCCTGGCAGTGTTCAAGGCCGGGTTGGATAGAGCTTTGGATGGCATGGTTTAGTGTGAGGTGTCCCTGCCCACAGCAGAGATGAACTGAATGAACTGGGTGATCTTAAGGTCCTTTCCAACCCTATCTATTCTATGATTCTATGATTTAGACACTCAGCTCACCTAAAATACCTGCTCACTTTGATGGCCACAAGAAGAATTCAGGTCCTTACATTCACCTACTGGCAAAAAATGTAGGTGGTACCCTACACTCCTAGGGATGGATGTTTGAGATCACATTTTGAACCTCAAGGCTGACGTACTGTGTGAGTTCTCTCTTAGCTTACAAATGGAGAGGCCACAACACATCAGAACCTCTTTACTCTGTAGAGTAGAAAGTCACCTCCCCAAAACCCTTAGAACAAACACAGTTGAACTGCAGGGAGGGAAATATTATCTGTTAGTGTTTGAAAGACTGAGCAAGATTTTCCTGCTCCACTGAGCATGAATGCCCCCACAGTTAGACACCCTCAGCTCAAGCTTTTAGCTCTAATGGGGATGAGAAAATTGTCTTAGGGAGTGATAACAGCTGAATTAATTGAAGCTGATTGTCTGAATGAATTACAGTGATGCCTGTGGACAGGGAGCATCTTTGAACAGGCAGCAAGGGGGGGTTTGTGCAGCATTTGGTTCAGCTGCTGGTGACCAGTGGGAAGAAGAGTGCTTGCTTCAATGGTTCACAATAGGATCATGGAAGCAAGCTTGATCTGGTTGGGAGCTGTCATTAAGGAAGGTTATGGTGTTCACAGACAAAACCAGACCAGGCACTGGCTCCTATAAAAAGCGTTCTGCTCCAGCAAGGGCATCAGTGCTTGGTTTTCTGATGTGGTGGGCTGCTGATGCAAAGCACCACAAGGAAACATGACCTGAGTGAAGGTCTGCAGTATATGTAAGGAAGACTCCATTCAACACTGTTCAACCAGAACATGGGATGCAATTCACTGGGGGGCAATCTCTTTGGCCATCAGTTGCCTGAAATGTATGAGGGTGATTTAGCGACCATATAGTACCCATCCTGATACGTTAATTTAATGTGGAAGGGCTGAGTTGCAGTTATGGGCCTGTGAGGCTCTTCACGTTTTGCTAGGTGATTCATCAAAGGCTGCAGTGAAAGGCCAGACGTTATGACAGAGAAGCACTGCAATGATGGAGATTTGATAGGAAGATAGATTCCTTCTCTGAAAGAAGCCCTGTTGGGATGAGCATTGCTGAGCCACAGTTGCCATCACAAGACCCTGCATGCAGGTATGTGACCATCGTCTGATCCTAGTTGTTTTGAAACAGTGGAAGCACCAATGGTGGCAGTGACTGCCAGAGGGGAGATTGAGATGAGCTCTTAGGCAGAAGCTGTTCCCTGTGAGGGTGCTGAGGCGCTGGCCCAGGGTGCCCAGAGAAGCTGTGGCTGCCCCATCCCTGGCAGTGTTCAAGGCCAGGTTGGACCCAGGGTCTTGGAGCAAGCTGCTCTAGTGGAAGGTGTCCCTGTCATGGCAGGGGTTGGAACTGGAGGGGCTTTAGGGTCCCTTCAATCCTAAAGCTTTCTATAATTCCACGATAACTTTCCTTACGCCCTTTTCCTTCAAGACCTAAACCCATTTAGGTAACAGCTCTGACAGCGTGGGGTCTCACGTCTCCCAGTGCTCACTGCTCAAAATAGATGCATGCAGCAATCTTGTCAAATGAGGCACAGTGACAGGGGATGCAATCAAGCAGGGCAAGGACCTTTAGAAATACCCATCTTTAGGTGCGTCACTTAACAGCTCCATGAAAGCAAGGAGCAAATGAACCCTCATTGCAGGGACTGTCCCTAGAGCAGGGGAACCTCTGAAGTGTTTCTCTTGTAGGACTTGTCTGGTAGCATCCGGACTACTTTTATTTATTCAGCTTTATCCATGCCCACCCTCCCAAGGAAGGCACATGTTGTTAACCTCGTGAGACAGAACTGAGCTGCTGGAATGAGGAGAAGGACGTATCTACACAATGAAGAGTGGGACTGAGACTGAACTGAACCATGCAGGACACCAATTTCACCTCATATTTTCCTTTGCCCGTCACCTGCCCTGATAACTTGTGGTCTCATATTAAAGCTGCCAAAGGCATGAAACCCCTCTAAGAAAATCCACTGCTTAGATGATGGCTGGTGTTTTGATCCAGTTAGAGCATGTCCAAGCTGATACACCATCCCCAGGGATCTTCAGGCTCCTGAAGCCAAGAAAATCCTGTAGAGGCCATATCTAGCTACGATGGGTTAGTCTGATCCTGAGGTTGACTCCAGATCAACAGCCTGCTGATCAGAGGTATCCATATCAAGTGAGCAGCCCTGACAAAGCTCCTAGATGCCCAAAGTATCATTTCAACCACCAAACCACCCATAGTGCTCCATAGTCAATTGGAAAGCCACACAGGCTTTGCTGAATATCAGGTATTGAGCCCTAGAGTCACAAAATCCTTGTGATTAAATGCTGTTATTTGTCCTGCTCAGAGCACAGTTACTACACTGCTTTCATGATGCTATTGATCACTGTGGGTATGGCCACGCTGTCCTATTTATCACTTTGGGGTTTCAATTGTTAGCACTAGAATAAAACCCACTGTTTATTCATCTCCCAGCAGGGACAAAGGACCCCAGGAACCTATTGTGTTGAGGCACTGTATGCACTGAGCAGAAAGAGATTCCCTGCCATGAGCAATTTACAGACAGACTCTATGATAACACATGAGGGAGCAGGTAAGAACAGCAGGAACTGATGATAGAAGCTTGTTGCCAGCCACAGGTGTGAGTCAGAACCATAACCTCACCTTCAGCACGTGTCATTTCAAATGGAAGTCAGAGCAGGAATGAAGCTGAACGTGGACTCCAATCCCTGGAGTTCAAGTGATTACTTAACCTGTAGCTACAGATGCAGAAGGTGGAAACAGATCATAGAATCATAGAAGCATAGAGTGGTTTGGGTTGGAAAGGACCTTAAGATCCTGCAGCTCCAACCCTCTGCCATGGGCAGGGATATCTGTCTTTATTGGGGGGGGGTTCCTCATGAAGGAAAGGACAGAGAAAAATGATGAGTAGCCAGAAATTTTAGGCGGCTTGTTATGTTCCCATGAAGTATGTTTCCATAAGTAAGTATACATAAAGTATGCCTCCATAAGTAAGCAAGGCAGAGAGAAAATGGCACAGGATTTGGAAGAGTGAAGCCGCTGGGAATATTGCCTCTATAGGAATAAACCAGCAGTGTTTTGTGACCACGTCTGTTGCACAGAAACCCTCCAGCAAAGCTGAGTGAGTCAAGCAGCTTCACTGATAGTGTTACCCTTCTTCTAATGAGCTCTTTCATTCAGGACTCGAGGAATAAGTAAGCTTTGATGACATAGTGAGTCTGACACATTAAAGCCATCCTTACATCTACTTTTCAGGATGATAAATCACAGTCAGCGTACAAGGAGCATCACTTACCAATAACAATGTGATGTACGTGAACAAGAGTGCAGCCACACTCAGAAGCACAAGGGACCAGAGGAACCAGAAGCCCAGGGTCTCGTAGTTATACCTAAAGAGCAATGAAATATTACAATAGAGGTTTGTGTTTAGCGCATGGAGAGGAATGACATTCCTGTTCCTTGAAATGTGACATTTCCAAAGCAATAAAACAAAGAAGGAGGGAGGAATAGCCTACCCTATAACACACAAAATGCGTTAAGAGCCATCTTCTCCAAATCCATTAACCACCCAACTAATGCCCCAGTGTGTTGGGGTGGTAAAATACAGCACCAAATGGATGGGTTTGCTCCAGAGAGCTCCCAGTCTGACTGTAAGACACATCACCTTGTTGCAGACAAGGCTGCCTGTTGGAACAGGAAGATGACATGGCTCAGGCCAACAGCACATCTTACTGCCTGTGGTTGTGTAAGGCATTACAACAGGAGGGAGATCTGAAGCAGAAAACCCCAAAAAGCTGGACAAATGCAGAAGGATTGCCCAAGGAGGAGAGAGGGAACCTCTACTTTTACCCAAAGGCTCAATAAAGTTGACTAACATAATCACACCTTTCCTCCTCATAACATGCGAACTGGTTTAATTCTAGGGGCCAGATTTGCGTAACTGTTGCCTACATACTGCAGAAGGAGAGGATTTGCATAAATCCCTGCTGGTTATTCTTTACTTTTGAGCCTGGGAACATAAAATTCTCTTTCTGTAGATAGCTGGTGCAATGCTTCTGACGCCAGTCACTACGTACCCTCAGAGGAAACGGGAGGAAGGGAGAAGACTCAGAGGGAAGAGAAAATCCACTCACAATTTCTGAGATGATGATTCTCTCCCTTCTTCCAAATTCCCACTTACAGGTAAAGCCAAGCAAAAGGCCAAGCCTCAGCACCACTGAAGTCATTGCCCACTCAATTTGGATGCTGTAATCAAGAGCTTAAAGAGCCAAAGATTTGGCTCATGGCTGAAGCTGCTGGGGAGGGTGCTCATTGCTTCCCAACCACCCAAGAGACCTGCCCAAGGAGCGAGAGAGGAGAACAAGGCCGTACTCACCAGTCAAAGTTATTGTAGTCATTTTTTGCTTCCCCACACAGGTACAGAAAGACCAGAGAAAAAAAGAAAGCTCCAACAAGCAATGGGAAAAACATGCATTCCCGCTGGAGAGGGAGAGGAAGGACAAGTGGTCAGAGCCTTGTCTGCCCCAGAGCAATCAGAGCATGCTGTAAATACTTATAGGGTGCTCTTAAAACACTTGGGTTGGTGTTTGACGTCCTGAAATAGGTACGGAGAGGAATTCCCTCGCTATCCCTTGTGAGCAAGAACACCGCCAGCGATGGAGCATTCCCAACTTCCCTGGGCAACCCATTCCAGTGCCTCACCACCCTTACAGTAAAGA
>JASSUY010006434.1:0-31271 GCA_032466535.1 Forpus xanthops
CCTCTGGATGGCATTCCTTCCCTCCAACATATCAACCAAACCACACAGCTTGGTGTCATCAGCAAACTTGCTGAGGGTGCACTCAATATCACTGTCCATGTCACTGACAAAGATATTGATCAAGACAGGTCCCAGCATTGATCCCTGAGGGAGATGAGCCAGTAATTAGAGAAGGTTGAGATTTTTTAAAAATCATATAATTGGGAAAAAGAAATTTGTACAACACCGGGGATGATAAATCACAAAGAATTAAGCAAATACTAGCTTTTAAATAGCTACACCCACCTGTAATGGATAACACCACAATAACTTTTCCATAATGTCAGTTTCTTCTTCAGCTCCACCTGTTAGCAATTACGTTATGTCTTAAAATCATCAGGGCTGATGTAACATTTTTACTCACTATTGTAACTTTGAGTATTCTTATTATTCAGTTACATTACTAATTATTTTCAGAATCCTACTAAGTTATAGGACTTAGAGATGTTGTATGTGCCAATGAGTTACGTGCATTATACACTGCAATAGAAAGAGTGAGATCAGGAAGTCACAGGTGGTAATGTAACCTTCTTTACAGCACTACTACTTGAGAACCATATGAGAGACCTATTGGTTAATTCTGTTTTGTGCAAAAATGAAGAGTCAGCTGATTTTTGTTGCAAAGAATAGGAATCACTGCTGTTAAATAAGTGACTGTCCTGGGGGTTTTCAGTACTGCTCACATCATACTTCAACCTACCAAGGGGAGGAGGGAGTCATTGTATGAATTACTCCTGCAATATTTCATGAGCTAGTAAATTTTCTATGGAAATTATCCAGCTTGATGAAAATGTCTGTATTTCAAACCTCACAAGAGTCTGATTTAGAAGAGAAATAGTGCTCGTTTACTGCAGCTTCACTGAAGACAAAGATGGAGAGAACCTGAAGTGCTGAAATGTTAACATTCCAAGAAAACTAATTATCATATTTCCACTTGCAAACTTCAAACCTGCTGCTAATTAATCTCTGTGGAAGGGCTGTGTATGAATCAAATTACAATGTAAGTCAGATTATATGGGATGAGATGCATAACATGCCCTGCCAGTGAGGAGAAGTGAAATGGATTGCTTGCACAGAAATGACAAAAAACCTGAAGAGCTTGCTCTTCATTAGTGCACCAATCAGTACCAGCTGGCTGTTGACAGATTCACCCCAATGGAGTGTTGCAAACCACCTTGGATTTTCAAAAGTTTGCCTGTGGTCACAAATTATCTAGATGTTAGGAGAAAAAACTGTTTGACTGAGCAAACCTTGATGTGGTACTTGCAGAGTTCTGTTGTGAAAACATCTTGAGGGCAATCAAGTGCTATTAGCACATGTCAATGAATCTTCCCATGAATTACTACAAAAATTGCAGTTAAGTGTACTCCTCCTCCATCACTGTCCAAGCTCTGACAAAACAGTTTGGATGTCTGTTGAAGTATTACAGAAATTAGCACCTTTCTGCCAGTAGAGTAATCAGAAGGATGTCAGCAAACAATTACTTTGGTCCATCTGCACTAACACCTTTATATAATTCATGTATTGATTATAGGATTAAAATGATTTGTTACCGTTCACTCTGGAAATACCATATTATACATTTAGTGGGGACAGCAAAGAAGACTTGAATGAATTAGTTCTCATTGAAAAAGGAAACAAAATACACATTTTCAAGAAACAAGATTGCGTTTACAATCTCCTTAAGTAAAATCCATGAAGTTTAACTATATCATTTTGGTTTCAGTTTGTAGCCTTATCATATGAGATATCACATAGCAACCAGTAAAGAAATGCTGTAACTCATAACATTTGCCTCTGCATAGTTTGACTTTCTTTTTACCTTTTTTCATTAATTTATTGTCATACCACTTTCAGATTCAGAGAAGCTTGCATAGCTGCTTGGGGGTTATATCCATTTTTCATCTTTTTTTTTTTTTCTTTCTTCTTTAAGATGGGATACAACATGGAATGAAGAAAATTCAGTGCAGTGTTTCACGACTTGCTCAATTTCTACTGCTGTTTTCATTACTTTAGTTGTTGATTATACCTGTTCTACCACTGTTACATTTTATTACAAGGCTTCTTTTTTTGTGCACATCTGTTTAAGCAGTTCCACTTGTTAGACATATCCACACAGGCAAAAGAAGCTTTTCCTTTACCTAGGCTGCATTACCTTGCTTTCCACAGCCTGCACATACAACACTTGACAAGTCACTGTTCAATTGTTCTGAGGTTTAATGGCATGCCTGAGTATGGTCAGCATATGCCTGGCTATTCCAGATGCTTCTGAACATTCGCATTTCCTCCCTTTCTTCTTTTCACCCACCAGTCCCTGTGGACTAAATACTCTAAAAGAATAGGAAACAAAGTGTTTCAGAACCATCTGGCCAATTTGGCACTATGCAGCTCAAGGCCTCGTTTCATACAGGAATCATTTTATTTTAAATCTTTGAGACAGCAGAGTGATACACTCTTTTCTGATCTTAAATTTGCTGTTTTCTCCAACATCCCATTACTGAGCTGAGCCTTCCCTCTGCTCATCTCATGACTTTCAATCTCTATTTAATCTTAAAAAAAATAAAAGATACAGTCTCTGCCTTCAATAATTTATCCCAAATGAGAATTTGACCTTATATACACAGATCACGTAGAAGTTCAGTGAGACATGGCCCTATTTCCTCCCTTCTCCTTTACTTACACAGATGGAAAATCTGGCTCTAATGAAGTCAGTGCAAGTTTTACTGTAGACTGCAAAGGGGTCAAGTTTTCCCTCATACAATTTCTGTAGCAGATAGGCGATTACTTCTTATTGCCTAGTCTTGTCATCTCAACATGCTGAGTTGAATTGTCCTGGATAGGAGGGTGGTTTACTTGTACTGGTTAAAACAACTGCATTACCCTACATCAACAGTGATTTATTCATACTGGCACTTAAAGAATTAAATTCCATATAACTGCCCATTTTTCTGGATATACTCAGAGTCAGTTTTGCTGCTGCTTTCAAATCTTCCATACTACTCTTACAGAAAATTTCATTTTGATTCTTGGTAGGATCTAAATTGCTGGAGACACTGTACTGAGAGCTCTGGTAGGCAGCTTCAAATTTTTTTACAATATAGGTTAAGGTTAGGAAAAAGAAACATGATAGTGAGGTCACAAAATGTTAAGCTTCTAAAACATCGCTGAAACAAGTTGAGGAAAAAGAAACCACAAATCAAAATTGTAAGACCGTATCTTCTACTACTGCTTGAGTGATCTCAGTCATTTGCTGGTTTTTAAAGTTATAATAGCTGAAGTAAAACCTGTATGTGTAAGGTATAACTCATAGTCAGAAACAGTTTGCAAACAAAAGTGGACAAATAAAAAGAAACTTATACTTTTTTTTACTTTATCAACATATTTTCATTTCTTCATTTCCAGACCAGTGATATTTAAATCAGCAATTTGAGAAGGCAAGTATTCTTTCAGGGGAACCAAAAGTAACATAATTGTATACCTATTTTTTTCCATAAACTTCTCTTATCTGGCATTTAATTTCATTTCTTTCTATTTTTCTCAGCATAGTTCTGTCCTCTGCACAAATTCCTGAGCCATTTTCTATTATATTTGCTAGCTTTTCCTTCAGGACCCCTTCCAGATAATTTCCTTTATTTTTTTAGTTTATTTTTCTTTATGCCAAAATACTCTTGCAACTTTTCACCCATCTTTTGGAAATGAGCTTCCTCAAGGTCAATGACAAAATTTCTATTTATGTTCATGCAAAAAATTCACCCTTCATCTTCAGAGGGAAATCCGATTTAGGATGATCAGATCTATTAGATTCAGATACAGGCTAATGTTTGTGTTCAAAACTTGACCTGGTCTTGCTGTCCATTTCAAGATGTCATCTTTCTCCAAGAAAGAGAAATCACACTCAGAGTACTGCTAAACCTTCAAACAGAAAATATGCACATTATGTCATATTTTCTCCAGCTCTTTTTGATGTACACTGTTGTCTACTTATACAAGGGGAACAAAAGATCTTTCATCTGAGTTTTGGATTGAGGGAAGAGAAGGAAGGGATAGGAGATCTTGCTTTTTCTGGTTCCAATATCCAACTGCAAGAAAGCAATGTGCCTATTCTCATTTCTCACTACACGCTATGTGCCATGATTTCCTAGATGTAGTGTTGGCACTCAGAGGACTTCAGTCTTTACCCTTTGTTTCTCCCTATCCATCATCAACCAAATAGGGTCCAAACTCCAGCATGGGAACAAAACCAGAACAGTAAGTAGAGAGAAATTACAGTGATCTCAGGTGTGGCACTGGTTGCCTTCAACAGCCTGTGGCCAAGCAGCTTTGCAGATTACCTGGAGGCTCATAAAGCTTCCCCTACGATGAGAAGTTAACCTCCTCATGTTAAATGGGTTAAATGACTTGCTCTCTGTTAGCTTTTGTAATGCCAACATGTCCTACGTCAATTTCCTCTCTCCCCACTGCTGATTCCACTAGCAAGGGCAGGATGTTACCCTCAACTATTCACAAGTAATTAATGCATTATTGAACAGGAATAAATAGATAGCAATTAAATAACAAGTATTAATGACTTATTTATTAACATATTAATAGTTGGCCTGAGAGTAATAAATGCAAATTAGTGTAAAGTGGTACCAAAAATTGTGTCGATAATAGGCCCTGAAGTAATCTTGTGTTCGAGATAATTACAAATATATTTTCCTTTCAAAAAACTACTGCCGGGTAATTTTTTATGGTGTGCTATAATATAATTCTAGAATTAGAAAATTAGCCCTAGTCTCATTAAAATAATTTTGCAGTGCATCAGGCTTTATTTCAACTGTAACTTTCACATTATCTTCTTGCCTATAGAGCTTGCATTTTTTTCCAAACCCCTCACTCTGTGTAAACCTTTTGGGCCTACGCTTGGTATAGTAATGGTTGTGTTTCAGCTTACTACTTGTACTTTACTCATAATTAGCAGCATTATGTAAAAAAGTCCAACTGCAAGCAGTGGTGGCACCTTGAGGGCTAAATCCAGTAAAAATCACTGATGGCCAGTTTCTTTTCCTTTTACGCCTGTTCATAGCAATTCACCTAATAAATAGTTCAGAGGCTTTAAACATGAGCAAAGTGATGCACTGGACTCTACATGCCTAACAACCAACCCAGTCACAACAGAAAATCATCCTTGGTCAGAACCTGCTTAACTAGGAATGCTTTCCTTCTTTTTCAAAAAACAAAACAAAACCCCTCTGATTTGGGAGGAGAAAACCCCATTTCATACTTTGGTTCTGAACCGTTACTTAACTTTGGGAAACTGATTCCTTGGTGAAGACAGTAGGACATTGTCACTTTAATCACATCTACAAAAACAAAAAAAGGCTTGGCTAAAATCCAGAGTCCTGACCTTATCATTGATCTGCTGTTATTAATGGCAGGTTAAGGTATTCGTGTCTGTCAATGGTCCTGATGTTCCTGATGCTAGAACTTGGCATGCGCTTAACATACACTCACCTTCAACAAAAGAGCAGCAAATATTCATCTCTGCCTCCATATTTATAACAGCTTGAGGAATGGGGTTCTAGGTTTCCTCTTAGTAGAGGGTGCCCAGAACAATATTTCTGCAAATGTTTGTTTCTACAGATGTTTCTGTCTGCCTCTGTAGGTGGCATTTTTACTTCTTTGCAGCTTTTCTCATTAAAGATACTGTAAATAACTTCTGAAATAATCAATCGTGTCTCTGTATGATATAGGGCTTTGGTGGCTCTCTCCCCACAGTGCCTTCCAAACTGCCACGTAAATGTGATTGTGGCTGTGTAATCTGTGTACCTGGAAAAATAATTCGTTTTGTTGCTAATGAAGGTCCTACGGCACAAATTTATTAAAGGTATACTTTTCCATGGGTAATAATTGGGTCGATAATATTAAACTCATAGGCTCATTATTTAATTGCAAGGGCAGATTATGAATACAGCTTCTAAAATGTATTTTAATGAAAAACACTACATCCTGCCCTAATCATATCAACCTCATGCTATCTAATTAAGGATGCAAAAAATCATTAGAGTTGCAAAATATTAGTTCCAGCTCCATCAGGCTTCTAGCTGCCCCTTCATGAATATATATATTTTTTTACTCTATGATAAATAGTTAATGAGGTAAAAATGACAAAATTTGCATGTAGGCAAATTAGTTTAATAGAGTGATGTCTTCTTGGTCTACCGAAAGTGACCTTTTTCCTATCAAAAGAACAACTAAAAATACTTTGAAATGATGGCATAGATGTCATTCCACAAATGACAAATCGCTTCTCTGAACAATATAAAAATTATAAAATGCAATAACCTTAAATTCTCATCATACTGTAAATGTGTCCTCTGCTGCTGCATTTATCAATTTAATAAAAGGAAATTAAGCATATTATAAAATACCCATTTATGGGGCAATTTTTAATCCAGGGAATAAAAATGAGAAGCACATGGTTAATAGCAAGAAAATATTGCAAAAACGTAGACCTATTTTTTCCAGAAGGTTTGACTGACTATTTACTTGAATGGCCTCCATTTAAAATATATTTTTTATATGGAGTGATGTATGATATGGCAGTCTTATGCTTCCCTTTATAAAAATTGCTCACAGTTAATTTGGTATCTTATTTAAAAATTAACACATTAATAATGCACGCAATAAGGCCTAGTGATGTGTCTTCCATACTGATTACTTTGTACAATTAGACATAAGAAAAGAGAGGGACAAGATAAATACCTTATGCAAATTCATGGCAGGAAAAAAGGTCTTTCAAGTATCTGCAATGCCTAGGAGCATAAAAGACCTGAAAATATAGTTTTCGGTCTTGAAGAGAGATGCTCTGAGTAGGGAACATATTTCTGGAACAGAGCAAGGTTTCACTACAAAGCTAGATCTGCCAAATTGCTAACAAAACTTGGTTTGATGGTTAACTTTTCCATCAAGGTAAGATAAACACAAAATTGGAGCAGAAGGAAAAGATTTCAAATTTCTGAAGAACACTGATTCTTTTTTTACAGTATTGATGCTGCCTATAGATAGCTCGGAAGTTTTGTCCAGCAACCTCCACTCACAAGTTTCTGTCACTGGGATGTGGATTCTGTGCCCACTGAAGTGAATGGTAGAGATCCCACTGATGACAGTGATGCAGACTGTCACTCTTCCCACATTACTCCAATCTGCTTACATTTTATAGTCTGCACAGTGTGACCCATAGAGACCAGGAATGTTTAACACCGCCGCATCATTTGGTCAGGGCTGATATAAAGGCAAAGGCGTGAACTTAGTGTGGATGTAAACAGAACAGGAATAGAAAACTTGGGGTCTTAAAACAAAAGTGTGCATCACTGATTTGTCAAATGAGATGTGCACTGCTCCTCATGCAGCATAGGGAATCTTCCCTCTATTATGACTGTAACCTCTGTTGCTGCTGCATCTGGCTGAAGCTGGGTTCATTTTAAAGGATCTTGGACTAAGGTCAGGTATGCATGTTTCAGTGTAGCATTTCATACATGCCAATCTGCATATTGAGAGAAAACTAGTTACTTCCATATGTCAATAGCTATGGGCCATATTTTTTAGTGTTCTGTCCTCAGAAGTATGTCATCTTATATTGTTACATAATTATTCCTTATTATATATGGACAATCCCAATTTCATCCATTCAGGGACACACTGTTTACAGAAAAGTAATTTTTATTTCCATCCGTTTCCATCTAACTATACCCCTATCCTCTTCTCCCCCCATTCAGCCCTTTCTGTCCTGCTGCAAGAAATTATATGCTGGTAATATCATTAGAAATGTATTCAGCACTTGAAACAAAAAAGTAGCTGTTTGTAGTTGCCTTATCCACCACTTTCTCCATATGGTATCGGTAGTCTTGGCATGTAAAATGAGGTCCACTATTTATTATGTTCTTTGTTTGACCTTACTTGTAACAAAGGTAATAGAAACCAGTCATCAGTGGCTATGTTTTGACTTACTGCAGAAACTTCAAACAAATAAAAGAATATACGTTATTTGCTTACTAGGGTAAAGCAAATAATTGCTATCTGTATAAAAAGTGCGAATATCTGAGGCAGGTGTCTTTGGTAGCACATTCATTCCTTTAAATTTTTTCCCTCTGGTCTGCTGGAATGCAATGTGGTGCTCTGCACTTTCTACAAAAGTTAAGCTTACTGAGTATCTGCTTTTTCATTCAATTGGCATATTCACCTCTTTATTTTTCCTTTCAGGGTCCAAACTGTCATCATGAAAAAGGTGGAAAATAATTACAGCTGTGGCAGATGTTTATAACAGTGACAACTGAGGCTATATATTTATATAAACTGATGATCTTTCAAAGGTAGCTATAGAGACTGGAAAACTTGCAGATCCTAATCTGAAATCACTTGTTCCAATGGGTTAGAAAAGGAAACAAATAACTCATACATACTTAAGAGGACTAATTTGCTTCCTATCTGGAATCTGTTCATTTCTACACTGAAGCAAGAGAGTTGCTAAGCATTGTACACAGAGGCACTCATAGATGTATAAATCAAATTGATAAATACTTAAACTATTGTCCAAGAGTTGTTTTATAAGACAGTTCTGCGGTAATCAATAATACTGATGCAAAGCAACAAAGCAAGGAAGAAAATGTCCCTCACAGACTTCTGACTATGTGTCCTGGGTTCAGCTGTGGCAGTTATTTTTCCCTTTCCTAGTAGCTGGTCCAGGGCTTTGTTCTGACTTTAGTCTGAGAACAACACTGATAACACACCGATGGTTTTTTGTTGTTGCTAAGTTATGTTTACTCTAAACAGGGTCTTTTCAGTCTCATGCTCTGCCACTGAGGAGGGGCATGGGAAGCCGGGAGGAAGCAGAGACAGGACATCTGACCCAAACTAGGCAAATGGGTATTCCATACCACAGCACATGATGCCCAGTATATAAAATGAGGGGAGGCACTCAGAAGGCTCAGATCACTGCTTGAGGCAGGCTGGGTATCAGTCGACAGGTGGTGAGCAATTGTACTGTTCATCACTTTTGTTTATTGAATTTATTCTTTTTTTCCTTTCCCTTTTTAGTTTTATATTCTCTCCCCTTATTATTAATAGTAGTTGTATTTTTGTATTATACTTTAGTTATTGGACTGTTCTTATCTCAACCTGTGGAACTTTCTTTTGATTATCCTTCCCATCCAGGCCAGAGCAGGGGGGAAGGAGAAATGAGTGAATGGCTGTGTGGTTCTGAGTTACTGTCTGGGCTTAAAACATGACACCATGTTACTTCTGTTATTTTCAGTTCTTTGAAAGCAGTAATAACCAGAAGCTTCATTTGCAGATAGCGTCCCTAACACTGAACACTTTACAAACAGATATATGTCCTGCACATCACAGCTTAAATTCTGTATACAGGAGTAGTGACTTAATGGAAAAGAAAGAAATTATTTTGACAGTCAAAGTAGAGCAGACCAATTTCAGGTGTCTACCACCTCCCCCTCCACATTTCCAGCTAAGTCCATTCCTTTGTGCGATTCTGGAAGGAAAGGGCCAGAAAGGAAAGCATGGCTGCCACATTTGACTGACCAAAATCAAACCCCTTCCTCCTTGTCCTTGCAGGGAGCATATTCTTACTTGTCTATGTCCCCAGTTTGCTGAGCTGGCTGAGAAATTACCTGTGATAGTACCGATGTTTAAGCAAGTAGCAAGTCTCTATGACCAAGTCAGGAATCATCAGATGGCATAGATAATTTTTTACATCAGTAATACCACTAACCCTTTATATACTAAGCAGACAGCAACCTCTAAGGATGTTCAGACAATGCACATACAACCTCTCAAAATTCTCCTGAACATTCTTCTTAGCTTCTCCATTAAAAGAAGGACCCCAAGAATAACTGCCTTGCATGTCTATGTCATTTTAAGTAATACCCAGAAATATATAGCATTAATTTGGACCAGTATGTAACAGACTCCTTTTGGATGCCACTCACCATCCGTCTTTCACCATTGCTTCCTCTCCACTGCTCAGCCCTCTTCATAATGTAGCTCAGCTCCTGACTGGAAATCTCTAAGTCCGGTGGAACAAAGAATGTGCCTTCTTCACCATGAAGACGTTGAAATACATCCAAAAGCCAACCATCACTGTGTAGCCTAAGAACAGAAATACACATTTGGTTCATTTTTGAAAGGGCCCTTCATGCAAAAGAATGAAAAAGGTGTCTTACCCTTTTGTAGACTTCTAAATCTTAGGTTTCCTTTCACAACTATGTTCTCTACCCATAAGTATGATTCTTCCTTTTTCTCTCCCACAGGAGAACCTTCCCCAACCATGCTGAGACTTTACAATACTCTAATCAAATCACATAAACTTAAGTGGAAATTTCTTTTAACTATTTCAAGATACTGACTTCTCCAAAAGATGCTGATATTCCTTTCCTTCAGACATGTCCAATGCCTGGTAGAATTAGGCTGTCTTTAGCACTGGGCTGGGTAACGAGTTCCAGTGCTTACATGGAGTACCTCAGTTAGGCATAGATAGAAGTCCTGCTATGCCAGGATTCAAAAATGGGTAAACCACATCATATAGAAAGGAACTACTCACCATTTTTTCTAACCCCAAGCCTGAACTCTATACATCTTAACTTTTCTTGAAGTTAAAGTTAATTTTGTTTGTTGGTTTTGTTTTTGTATGACATTTCTGTGCTGTGGTAGGGAATTGAGTAAGTGCTACACAATAAAATTCTCTACCACAAGAAAGGCTTGCTGTGTGGTATTTCTTAATGTAGGTGAAACCAATATGAGGCTTTTGGAAAAGCCTAGTGTCACATTTTTAGCCTTAGATGAACTCTAGAACTTCAAAACATTGCTGTTTAATTCAAATGGAACCTCTTCAAGTTCATCTCTTTCTCAGTCTACTTTTATTCCAAAACCATGGGTTCAGAAAACAAAGCCCAGAAAATGTGGAATCTCAGTCTTGGATACTGAACTGAGGTCTTTCCTTTTGCAATCTCTTCCAAGCTAATACTTTATTACAGTTCAGTTATTACTTGGTACCAATCTCAGTGCTTTTGTCCTTCCCAGAATCTGACTGGGTAGTCGTAAGAAGCTCAGGGATTGCTGTGTGGCGCTGCAGGTAACAAGAAGCTCAGGTTTCTGTGGGGCTGTACAGGTCATTCATTTCTTCACAGGTATGAGAGAGAGCACAGGCAAAACTTCTTTGACCCTCTGAGCTCTCATTCTTCTTACGTATGGCCGCACTTTACACAGAACTTGTGGATGATCTTTATTATGTAGTCTTGCAGTGGCATGTATATGCTAACCAATATGTGTGTGAGTGGGGTAAATCAGAATGAAATTCACATTTACACTAGCTCTACATCTCTCCTTACAGTGCACACAGTAATTGCAGAGAAGCGCACTCAATAAGCTGCTTAGTATTATTGTGCCCACAACTGAGATTTAGTGTGGAAGAGAAATAAGATGCACCAACAGAATGTATTTCAACTTGCTCTCAGGAGGAGCTTTAACATTTGGTTCAAAGGGAAATATGTAGCTTAGGGTCAAGTTCTATATCCAAGAGTTTCTGTGATGGAGTAGCTATTCTGATACTGAAGTCTGGCAGCCTGCCTCAACATCAGATTATGGACATATATCTCCTTTGCTGTAAAGGAGCACTCTATATCTTTTTTTCCCATCCTCCTTTTTTGCAACATTTTTGAAGCTGCAGTCCTAAATTTGCTGTAGTTCCCAAGATGTCATTTTGGGATTTTCTTATCAAAAGAGGAGAGCAGCTGGAAGATAACCTAATTGAGATGCAGGAAATATAAACAAACTGGATATCAAGAAATAATGAAAAAGCTTTAAAGTGTGAAATGCAAATCATTGCTAAGGCAGAGTGAGATAGCAAAGTATCTTGAAACACACTAGAGAAAATTTTTTATAAATAACTAATACCCTTTTTAGAGTAATTTTCCAAAATCCACAGTATCGTCAAAGAAAAGGCTGTCTCTTAATCCCTGGATCTACATCAGATGTTCTTTTGACACAATAAGTACATTTTTGCAAACATTCTCATAAGTTAGAATTATCTTGTGCTTAGTTGAAAAATTATAAATCCAGCTGCTGGGCTCTCTAGCCTTCTGCTCATCATGAATCAACAATTTTCTATGGTGTTCGCCTTTGAAATTCCAGGTCAGCAATTCAAATGACTTGCCACTTATCTTGCTAAACAAGAAAAAGACCTTGCCATTTATTTAAGCTCACTTAATGTAACATTCTTATTTCAAACGAAGTAAAATTTAATGCAGTTAAATTACTGTCTATTTGCCGCCATAAACATTTTGTATATGAAGATTTTAAGCACATGGTTCTAAACAATATAATTAACTTTGAATTAATTAAGAATCATGAAGCCTGTCTTCCAGCTCTGTTCCTTTTGCCCAAAAGTACTCAGCCTGCTCCTTTACCTACTTTAATTTCTTTTCTTCTGAACAAAACACAATAAAACACCTCTTCTTGTACCTTAACATGGCTTCTTAGAAATATGACAGTAATAATTTCTATTGCTAATGCAATAAAGAGCAAAACAAAACTCAGGTGCTATTTTCTAGACATATGAGACCCAGTATAATACCTTACAAGTTCATTTATTTATCAGGAAGAAAACATTGAAGTGATTTGCTATCCAGAGTCAGATTGAAAAATTGTCTTCTCAAAAATTTACACAAACCAAAAATTGAAGTTTCAGTGGTTTAAAACAGTTTCCTACATCTTCACTTGAGCCTTTCTCACCCTTTTTTGGAAAACAACTGGAAAAAAAAATAGTTTTACTTTTAACATTGAAAAATGTAGATTTTTTTAAGAGGGTTTTTTTTTAAAAAATTCAATATCAGAAAATTTAGACTCTTTCCAGCAGACACTTTTAGTTGAGATGGGCCTGCATTTTCTCACAGTGCATAAAACATTTCACCAGCAAGTTCCTGACTGTTTCTAACTTCTAGCAGAATTAAAATGAAGGAATTGCAACCAGTGCCATTTCATTTTTCCAAAAAGTAATTAGAATGCCTCTCCATGCCAGATGTACTACAGACACCCAAGGGGAGCCAGATTTATTGTGGTATGTTGGTTTGTAAAGACACAAATGGATACCTGCTGCTTCTTATCCTCTGCCTATGATTTCATTAGCTTCCTGGTTGTTCATCAGTGCTGCCATGAAGCTTTCTAGCTGTGGCAGAAACACATATTTCCCTACTTGCTTTGGGGGTCTCATGGGTTCACTGCTCTTATCTCTTCTTTTTTACACTGCTGAACACTTCAGTTAAATGGGAAATTGCTGAGTAATTCTAAGCAATCCTACCAACTTCACTATTGAAGAGCCAAAGTGTTCCCTGTGGCCTGGTGAGTTAGGGCACAGAAGACATTCCTCAATATTCATATTTATTTACCTCACAAGATAAAGATGTGGTAGATGCCTGTGTCAAAAAAACCAAAACAAAACATGTTGTCTGCATCAAGCAACATTACATTTGGATATATTTGAGATAGAATACCTGAGAAATGTTCACCCAAAGGGATAATACTGCCTTGATTATAACAATGTTTTATCTTGAAAACAAATGCTGTTACACCAATATTCAGGAAACAATGTAATGAATTGCAGAGATGCTTTCTTTAAAAACATTTTAAAAGGTTTTAATGCCATCAGTAGTGGGCTGAGAGTGTGCTGTTCAAAAGCCCTCGATAGGTCTAAGATTCCCAGTGTGCTGGGGTGTGGACATACAAGACAAAGTGGATCCAAATTCAGAAGCTCATAGTATAAGTTTACTCTGTACAGACTCCAGTATTCAAAATGTTTTTTGTTATCAAGCAAATAACTTCAAAGACCTTATGCACTGTAACAGATTTTGTTATCTTCCCTTTGCTTTTGTATTTTGCTATGAATCATTTTTAAAATGTGTCTTACTAAGATAACTTTTTTCCCCTAGTAACATTCTCCCCCCACACACCTTTATTGGAAAACATTATGGGAAAATTGATCCAGAAGGAAAGGAACCTTTGATGATCTTGCACCTGTTCCCCAGACAATGAAGATGTTGGTAATATTCTCATAAAAACCTGCCTTACAAATGTTTTAATTTAAATTAATTTTCCTGAGTAATAAACGACAGCAGCTAAAACTTATGAAGCTATTCAAAACTATTAAGTCAATGATTAAGAAGGCATTAACATCTCAAAAACTAATTAACTAGACTACCAGTACATTGGAGTTGTGTACAGCTTCCAGGAATGCAGGAGCTTTGAAATACTTTGCAGAAATTTAAATTACCATTTATCTTTTTCTGCCTGCTGCAATGGAGTTTGCGGAAAGGAGACCAGGAATGATTCTGTCAGATGGAGGGTGTATGTTGAGCTTTTGTATTCTTACACCTGCCCGCATCTTGCATTTCCATATGGAAATGGATTATAGGTGTTTGCCACCACTCAATGTTCATCACTGGGTGAGTTGAGGGCTGGTACAAAACTCATACTGCATTATAGATGAGTCACTCAGACAAAACAAAATACATTTTTTCACTCAAGATATTAGGCAACCTATCTTGTTCATTTTCAGTGTCCCACACCTACCCCCAGTCACTAATGCAGATAATGGTGCCTACTAGAAAGGTGGAGAGAAAAGTAGTTGGTCAAATTTCATGATGAACTGAATATTGATAATGGGATAAAGTAATGGAAAAATTATTTAGATTAAGACATGTCATGCAGTGGGTTAAAGCCTCAGCCGCATCAAATCAAAAATGCTGTTCCACCAAAAGGCTTTAAGGCTCTGTGGTACACTGCAGAATTAGAGATTTTGCACATCACATCATATGTTGCTTTCTGAATTTTCACAAAACTCTGCTTGGAAGACCAAAAATGTCTTCCAAAGTACCTAAATAAAAGAGATACACACTTCAGAGCTTAAACCCCTGACAGACACCATTGTCTGAAGCTAAAGAAACAGAAGCTCATAGAATCCATGAAAAATCACTGTATCAGTTGTGTTCTTGTTAAAGAAATAAATGGCTCTTTCTATGACTCACTGTGCCTACCAAATACCAGTGCATTAAAAGTTAACAAGAAGTTAACCCTTTCTTGATTATCTAGAACTCTGGGTCCTGGATATGTGGCATTGATGTGTCTTTTCTCATGGCGCCTTATTTTCATGTTAGAGAAGGGAGTTGAGCTTAAACTCCTGAGGGAATAATGGGATAAAGAGACATACCTTAAAAAGTACAGATACAACACTGTTGATGAGATGATGAATATGATCGTATAAAGCGCCACAGTGATTAAGGCTCCAGGAATCCATGACTCCTCTGCTCTTAGAAAGACCCAGGAGAGCTTGGCAGCATCAGCAGTAGGTTTCTCTACATTGCTCCCAAGTCGCTGTCACGGGGGGAAAAAATCAACATAAGGCAATGAAATTTCACAGCTTGAAATTTAGGATTCTGCTACGCAGAATTTGAAATTAACCATCAGATGTTTTCTGTTTTCTGGCTTACTTAAGTACAATTAAAACCTAGACTATATAGGCAGCTTATTGAACAAACCTCATGTAACAGTGAAAATAATCAATGTCAGATTTGTTAACATATTTCAGGAGAAGTGGAATAAGAAAAAGGCTTACATTTGCCTTATTTCAATGACCAGAGAGGCATAATATTGAATGATTTATATAATTCTGTTTTTAGGAGTGCTGAGTGAGCAGAAAACACTTGTACTACTGCATAATTCCAAACTGACCAGTGTCAAAATGACTTGCCCTTGTCACAAAAAAAATGCTGATTCCTTTCAGATTCAGCAAGTTACTCAAACATTTTGAACATGTGTACTTTTGAAGGTGTATACACACGAATTCTCAGCTTCAGATTGGGTCAGTGTTTGGTGCTACCCCTGGAAAACAAAAGTAACCATCATGTTACCTGAAATGCCAAACGGAATTCTCAGGGCATCTGTGCTTGTTGCTAGCTGACACCTAGCATAGCTTTTCCACTAGCTTTGCAAATAACAGCATAAGTCAAAGAAGGTAGTGGGTTCACAAAGCTTGACTGATACCCAATGAGGTGAGAAAAATGGAGAAAGCAACTATAAGTAGATCAACAAGGGGAATCAGCAGCGTTTTGTTAAGTTTTGCCCAAAGGGGTTGACCTTTCTTCGGTGAAAGAGAGACAAATTTCCCCTTACGAAACAGTATTTCAAATTATGTACATGCATTATCAAGTCTGCCTGCAACATTTTAAGTCAGAAAATCAGATATTCCTTTCGTCCTCCATTCCTAGCGTCCAGACAGTCCAGTTTGGGAAGCCACAAAGAACAGCCTGTAACACTGAAGAGCCAACAAACATCAGCCATCTTATTTCATTTATTTCTTTCCTGAAAAGAGAGAGAGACTCAAAGAGAGTAATATATCTGAAGAGACCTGACTGTATCATTCTCCCACTGCTGTGGTAGAATTAAAGATACCTCATACCTGTACAAAATAGCAGTCATAAGTTGTACCATTAATAGGTTCACCAAAGGTACATGGCTGTCATACATCCTACTTAGATATGCTATTAATAGTTTATGTTCAACTGCTCTGTAATAATAAAAACATGTATAACTATTTTCATTCTACTGAAGATGAAACAAATCTTTAGCATACTAAATAATGATAAGGAATTAATATTCATAGAATTAAAATATTAATTTAATTAGGAATAGGGTGGTTTGTTCATTTTTGCAAAGATTCAAAAAGAATCCTGAGGACTCTGTAGCACTCTATGTTTCGTTATACTTCCAGTAAAATGCAGAAAAAGGTTTTCCAAAAATTTATTATTGTCTTTTCTTTTTATCCACCATATCTAGCTATTCAGGACTGGCTTCTGTATTGACATATTATTGCCCTCTGCTGGATCGACTTAGAAGAATCCAGCTACATATCATAGGTCTTCTACTGCTCAGAGATGAGATAAATTTCTCTTTCTGTTTTGCTTTTTAAAGTGATACAGTGACAGCTAGTAAAACACATTGACATATTTTTCAAGGGTGTGAAACTTTAACACCAAAAAATCCAGTGGTTATTATTCAGAGAGGGAGTCTGTGACCTTTAGGCTTCAAGGAACCTGCACCTTCTTAACTAACTTGCCTGGACTAATCTTTAGGAATAGTCAAATCTTTCTCCCCGTTCTTGGTTGCCTTTGCAGTGATGTGTAGTAGCAGAAAGACAGTTACAAATCCAATGATGAGCAGTTCAAGGACTGAGATTCTTGAATACATTTCTGTTCTCTTTCCACCCTTTTCAACACTGTCAGGTCTCTAACGGAAATTACAGGTCCCCAGGGAACACATAATAGCATATAAAGACTAGTCACTAATTCAGACCTGCCCATATTCATTGTGAAAAATTGAATATTCTGATTCTCTTCTGTCTTTCTGTTCTATCTTCTCTTCTTGTAATAAAAACTGTCTCACTTCACTGCATTCTTAACAAAGAAATTGTCTATCAAGGAAAATCCTCCATATAGCAGTCACATTCTGACATTCCTCCAGAGAGGCAAAAGTTGAATGGCAAATAAGAATAAATTTCTCTCTTATCTGAGCAGTTCTTTCTGGCAAGGCAAAAATGGTGTGGGGGAAGTGTACTTCTCTATCAGTTTTTTCTAACAAAGCAATTGTGCCAATCCTTCTGTGGTCCTCAAAGACATGATCTAAGAAAGGTATCTTCATTTTAAATTGTTTAATTAACATTTGTCAACATCTATCTCAGTTACTTATCACACCATAGCGCCATACAGTTTGTAATGTTTTTTATGATGACATTTATACATGTGGTTAAAGAGGTGTTACTCTCTACAGTTAGAGTCTACAGAGAGTGAATTGAGTCACCCTGGGAAAGCTCTGGCAGAACTGGAACTTGAACTGCATTCTCCAAAACCATAGGAAAGTTTCTTACCCCTGGATCATACCTTTACAAGCTGACAGTAAAGCAAACCTGAAATCATACAGACAACATAATACCTTGAACTATGAGTTTGAAATACCTTAAATTTGCAACTGTTCTCTAGTCTTCTCTTAATAATAAAAAAACATTAGTTAGTAAACAGAGAAACCTCTGTCTCCAGGGCTACCTGTCATCTTTCATAAGTATTAAGGCCATTTAGGATAGTCAAATACATTCGAGCACTAAAATAACACATATTACCATAACACAACATTTTTAAAATGTTTGATCTAAAATAGATTGGCAAGTAAATCTGAAATAGCTGCTGAAATAATGCCAGAGAAAAAAAAACTACAAATGCAATAACAAAAACACATGTAAGAGATACAGTTTCAATTTGGGAAAGATACACACAGTATTGTGTGCAATATTTGAACAAATGAGTTTCCACCAAAGATAATCCTGGTGGGTACAACTGCCAAATTTTCAGTATGAAGTACAGAGGGAAGTGTGCTTTTTATATGCCATCATGAAAATCTTAATTTCTTTATTCCTATCTCAAGTTTCCCCCGGACCAAGCCCTATTTGAAATTGTCAACAAATCCAGTCTGATGAGAACTGAGCGCAATGCTACTGAAGTCAATGGCAATGATTTTTCTCCACACAACTGTAGGAAAGACAGGCCCTTCCTCCAGGTTTTATGGATACACCAGCATTAGAAGGGAACAAAAAGCCTTTATAATATTTAAATACACCTAGCCTGAATATTGGGTAAATACCCTTTTATCTCGTAGGAAAAAAAATTCTTCACCAAAATAAGAACAATTAGAATTCAATTCTGTACATATTTTACACAACAAAACTGAAAAAAAAAAAAAAAACCAAAAACACCAAAAAAACCAGGCTGTCCAAGTAAAAACTTCAGTGTGTTGCCACATGCTCAAAATATTGCAATTACCACCCAAGTGAACTGCAACTAAATTTCTTGAACAGATGAATTTTAATTTTCAAAACCACTGAAATGGGAAACAGCATGTAAACAGTGGAAAATCACATTTGAACAGGATTTCTTAAAAGCAGAGCACAGGTTAGATGAGGAACCAAGAGACCTGAGAAAACCTGATACACAACAATGACTGTGGATTACTGCTGAGTGAGCAACAGAAACACAGCTGTCTTTGAAAGACAGCCAAGGGGAGAACAACAATACTACATCCCCAGAAAAGCTCTCAGTGCTCTGCACCCATTGAAAGGACCCTCTGTCATCTGCATAGTGAGAGGTGAAGCTGAAACACACGTTCTGGGAGACAGGGCATTACCTTGGATATGATAGAAGTTCCCAGCCACCAAAGTATACATGGGATACAGAGTGCATGCATACGTAGAACTGAGAGCTTTGCTCTGATTATTTTACATAGGATGAAGTTCTTCCATAAAGATTCTGGTCTTTCAATCTCAAATCTTTTTAGGTGTGCCAGCAAATTATGTTAACTACCCTGCATGTCAGAGAAGTGCACAATAACCTCTATTTTTTAATCTTGTCTGTTTCGATGTTTAGAAATATCTGAAGTGCTAATAACCAGGATTGCTCATGCACCCATCTGCATTAACATCCAAAATTGCAGTAATCCTTTTCAAAGCAGATGCAATCACTCCACACTGGTGGATTTACTTTCTTATCACCATATATGGCTTGTAGAGTGCTCTTAATTTTATGCAGAAACACAATGACTCTATTAGATGGGAATTTTGTTAATAAAGAGGTAATGTATAACATTATTATTTAATTTCTTTTTAACTTTCATATTCCATTGCCAGGGGTGGAATTTCATATCTTCCAATGATTCACTGAATAAAACAAACTTCTACGTCAAGGTTTCATGTCCAAGTTATTTTAAGTGACTTACCCCCAGGAATGAATCCACTGTGAACACTGCCAAGGGGTCTAGCATTGTCCAGAGTCCCATAGCTATGATAAACTTTGACAAGAAGGAAGGGAATGAGTCAAACAGCTGCTGACAGCCCCATCTGATCAGGACCATAAGAAGCAGCCCTGCATTCAAGGTTAGGGGTCCCACCACAACCATGATCAACTCTTCGCTGGTCCGCAGCAAGGAGTTCTGGTAGCATAATTCAACAGTGTGAGGGAAAATCTGGAATCTGCAAATAAGCAAAAAGAGGGAACTTGTCTGTGCTCCTGGGTAAACCATTAAAATTAACAGAATCATGCATACAGCATGCTGCATTGCAAAGTTGCTTCCTTATCTTTGTCACATCCCTCTGACCAAAAACTCTGGGAAGCTACTCAAAAAAATAAATATTTTTCTTTTCCTGCTTCCATGTCTTTTGATCCTCTCTGACTTTCAGTTCAGTGGATGCACATCCAGGCCGTTGGGACTGCGTAGGTGAAGACTATACAAAGATGTCAGCTCCCAGAAGCACCAATACAAGCACAGGCCCCAGCTCACCCCTCTCTGCACAAAGTGCAAAATGTGATATGGAAGACACAGCTTTTAACATCCCTAAAGTGACTAGAAATTTCCCTCTTGCCATCATGGAATAGTGGGACTTGCAAAGCTCACACAAAGAGCACATGTACTGGCACTGTAGGAAGCAGGAACTACATGGTATTGTAAGCTACACCTAGATGTTAAAACTTGAGGCAAAAATTTCAAGCCAATCAAAGTGGCTTAAATGCTTCTTCTAACTAAAGGTGGGGTGGTTTGATTCTCAGTTTGGTTCTGGCTCTTTAATGGTCCCGCTGTATTTGGTAGGACTAGAGAGCCCTCAACTCAGTCTCATGTTCTGCAGGCGCACAGCTACAGGCTGCAAGGAAGATGCAGGGCATCTTGGCTTGAGAACATCATTCCTTATCTAGCTGACTGCCAAGGACAGCTGTGATTAATGGCTCTGAATACAACCACCTCTCTCTCACATGTTGCTTCCTTCTGTTGTGTTTTCTTTGCTCTCTCAGACTCTTGATGCTTGGCCTCCCAGAAGTTTTAATGCCAGCTGGCTGAGCCCGTCTGGGCTGTGCAAGGCCTGAAGTGAGAGATGGCTGGTTTAATATTAATATTTAGAATTCTCAGTGCTGCCCAATCTACTCAAGATACCCTGTTCAAATTTTAGCCAGTAATCCTAGTATAGCAGCAGATATAGCTCACATTGTATGTTACCTTCTCCTACTGACTAAGGTTTGCATCTCACTTGAAAGTGGGAGAAAAAGAAGTTTCTATTGGAGAAATCTTTCCTTCCCTAAGCATGACTGATATTTTTTGCTCTATAAATCCATTTTCTACCCCACAGCAACATATGAAGACACCGAGAATCAGGTATATATAACCTTGAGGACCTGTTCTTCATCTTTTCTTTTTCATGTCAAGTAATGACAAGTAATTATTTTCCTGGAACACTCTAAGTTCTGCTTCCAAAGCTAAAGCTAATGTATCATACAGTTAAAATATGTCAACCCATTGTAGCCCTCACAGTAAAAATGATATATCAAAATTGAATTTTTCAAAGTATTTTACACATAGACCACTTTGGTAACATCAAATATGTTTTAAATGCCTTAGTTTTGTGCACTTCCTGGTTATTTTTTATACTTGATCCAAAATGACAGATTATTCCTGTGGAAGACACATGACCTGATGAGTACCTGAGAAGGGACAGAGGCAGGTATGACACAAGGTATACAAATGGACACAACCTGTTCTGGGTTGAAAATTCACATTTTTAACAGCATCACTTCTCTATTAGGGTCACATTTAAATATCAGATCTTCCAGAGTCTAGGTGTGGTCTTTGTTCTCCTACTCTCTGCAGGCTCCTATCAGGGCTTTCATGCAGAGCCCTCAGCCTAAGAGCATGAGTCTTAGTCATCACGTCTCTAAACAGTGCAGAGGAACCACCTGGAATGAAGCTATCTGTAGAAACATTCTGACAGAGAAGGCAGGGTGACTTACTTTGTGATAGGAACTGAGATGGACTGAAGGAAGAGCCATTGGCTCAAATAATGCAGGTAAAGTCTCACAAACCAAAGCAAAAACACCAGCAGCACAAGCAGCCAGAATTCCCCAGAGCACCAGCGTCCAGCTCCCAGCTCTGAGAAGGCTGCGTACGCCACAAAATGGAAACGCTCAGCAACCTGTCTGGATAGTTTCACTTGAGCAGCAGAACGGCAGCTGGAAATATATAGAAAGAAAACAAGAGTCATTCAGAAAACTATATGAGAAATAGCAATTGCTAAAACACTGTAGAGTTCTGTTACACAGATAAACACGGCACAGTTTCTGATTGACATTTAACAGTATTAACAGTAGAAAACACATTTTTTCTGTTGCATTTTAGGCAATACATGGCTTCTTCCCAGAAATTATGCCTCTGCTTTTGTAAAGAAAACACTTAAACCCAAGGTTTTAGAAGTCTTTTTCTTTCATTTTAATTTTTTTTTTCACAAGTTCCTCTCCGAGGAACACTTTTGTTACTTTTTTTTCTTTCTGAGAAAATGGTAACAGAACTTGTCATATATGTACTGAAAAAGTATCCATCTTATTGAAAAAAAGTCAGCAGCTTGTTGGCATTTGGGTAAGAGAACTTCTATCAAGTATTTCAGCACACAATGTGGGCTAAAACTCCTCTTTAAACTAGTTTCATTTCAAGTGAAAGAGAAAATAGCAACTTGCACTGTAAAGTATTCTGCTACTGAGTGTGGTGTGATTTGCCCTTTAAGCTAATTACTATAATGCTTCAAAGGCAGGCGGGAAGGGGGGAAGGGGAGAAGAAATTAGATGCAGAGATGCAGGCTTGGCATTATGTTTCCAAGAAACTAGAGTCTCTCAGCTGATTCAAAGCTGAAAAGGCATTCGCTTCTTTGACCTTTTGAAACTTCTGTTATGCTTATTTCCACTGGTTTAAATGACTAAGCAGCTGAGATGCACTCTAGAACTAAATATGATGTCATCATGCTAAAGCTCCTATTTATATTGATTAAAGATCCTGAAAGTGCAAAAATATAATGATCTTTTTGTGGAAGAAAACATGCAGGCTTTTTTAAAGTATAGTGTATGACTTGAGAAGAATCAACAGCAATACTTGCTCTGTACTTTGTACTCTTAAATCTTCTATACTATTTTAAAATATTTTCCTGCCCACACATATGAATTTCTTAAGTTGATGCATACATTTCTTTCCCCATCAGTCACAAAAAGAACTTTGAACAACACTGGAGAAAATAAAAGTATTCTTCATTTGGTCTAGGTTTGCATGAGCACCAAAAAAAATAAACCCAAACTTGCCAGCCGTAAGTCAGGATTTTGAGACCAGCCTTGGCATTATGTTACTCCTGATCCTCAGTGTTGAGCAGGATCCATGTGTAGTGAGAGAAAGGCACACTGTCAGTGAGCCCCTTTTCTCATGAGAAGGGTCAATCTTTAGTTACTTGTTTGTTTCAAGAACAAGAGTAATTGTCAGGGACACACCACAGAAAAACATGTTGAAGGTCACTAAGAAGGCCTCAGGTATAAATCACAAAAACTTTTCAAGGAAGCAGCTGCTGAGCTGAGATATGCAATCCTTGCAGGGACTGAAGGTTAATCTGTCAGGGGTTTTGAGGGGCTTTTTAAGACACTGCAGTCCACTTTGCTTATATCTTAATTAGTTGCAATGTTCTACTTTACAGACTTAAGGCCACGTTATGAGTTATCTTCCTCATATTGTGATTATTTACCCAGAGCAGCCTACAGGAACATTGCAACATGTTTCATTTGTGTTCTGAAATTACTGTCCAGGCTTGTGTGAGAAAGAGGGAAAGAAAAATGTAAAATAAGAAATATAATTGACTGTGGTACTATGCTACAATAACCACAGCATCCTGAATGTTCTGAACTCTGAAGCTAGATTGCACTACATTTGCTTTAATATAAAGAATGCCATCTTTAATAACTTCCATCAAAATCTACTTTCAAGGTATTCAATCCAGTCCTCGAGGAGAGATAATTGGGCAGGATTAGACAACATTTTTTTTAGTTAGACCAAATAATTCATTGTTTCTGAAAAAAAAAAAAAAACAAAAAAAGGAAAAAAAAAAAGAAAAAAAATGCTATCTTACCTCATAATACACTTCTGAACATTCATCAAACAAGCAGAATTACATAGATGTCCCACCCAGCCTCACCCATGTCAGAAATTCACGCCCCACAAGGATCACTGCCAATCTCCATCTCTGTGCCAAGAGCACAAGCAGCCATGTATTTTCCACAAAAGTCTGGATTTAGATCATCACCTCATTTCATGTAAGAGTCATTTGCTACCAGATAATTTAGCATAAATTTACTAAATGAAACTACTTATGAACAAGCAACGCCAGAGTGAAATATACAATATACCACCTGTAAATGTTTCAAGACATAAATCCTTCCTCCAACCCAACATGCAGATTAAGAAGGAGGACATGCAGCTCAGAGTGCTGAAAGCACTGAGTCTTATTTCATTCACAACAGTCCTGGAGTGCCAGAAGCACTGAGAAACACTGGGTCGGGAAAATAAGATAACTTCTTCCTCACAGAGGCAAGATCTGGCAATGCAATCAGTACTTTCACATCAGTTTCATGAATACACTTACTCAAGCTCTGTTACTCATTATGTGGAAGCTGCTTGTGTAAGAACCATGAGCACACCATAAAAAGTGTGGCTATCGAACTTACCTAAGACTCAGGCAGCAGTGAAAATAATAAACCCATGCCTTCGCCACTCTATTTCTCCCCAACCTACTTCCACTTTCAAGTCAAAAGAGACCTAATGTCTCCATCTCTGGACTATGTCATCTCTGCTGAGATGCTGGCTCTCTCAGCCAATTGAATCTGAGAAAAGTAGATAAATTCAGAACACATTTGTTGTTATCAAACCCTAGGAGCCTTCTACTGGCAATAACCCTGCTTAAACAAGCAGGGAATTTCTATGATGTCATTATTTCAGTGCAGCTTTCTTCTGAGAAAAACTATAGCTGCCCAGAAACTCCACAAAAAGCCAAGCTTACTGGAGTCAAAGAAATAAAGAAAACTAAATCCATAAAGTAGAACCAAACAATATAATTTTTTACTTTTTGAACAGCAATTATTTTTTAAAGACTTAATGATTTTCATTATACACCTTGACCATCATTCCAGCTTTTAAACCAAAATTAAAGTCCTCCTTACTGTTTAATATGCCAGAAGTCCATATTCTGATTGTCACTTCTGTGCTGGCTTGTAGTTTCCTGTGACTATGTAACACCTTGACATGAACACCATCAGCCAGCAGTAGAAATTGATGGAAAATACAGCATATCCAGTGATTCAATGAAGGTCCCAACCCATAACTGGAATCTCTTTACTTACTTTAAAACAAATTCATTGGGCCCCAACTTGCTTGTAAGTTACAGCAAACTATTCCTGAGTACTCATTAATCATGCTATAAGGCTGTTTACTGCTTGTCACTTCAAAACACTGGGATAAATTATATCTTTTATTGACTGTTTTGAAGAATGAAGAAAGGAAGAGGCTGAAACATGAAATGAAATGCACTAAACAAGTGGAAACAGCCTCTTTAAATATTTTTAGCTGGCGCTACTAGTGAAAGCTAGTGGGTGGAGTGACAGTGCTGGCAGGTATAGTTTTCAGAATAGATTTATACGAAGTTGCTGTAGGGCAGAGAGCATGAGTATTACCTTTCAAAAACAAAACAACCCCCTCACCCTACAAAACCAAAAAATCTCAATCCTTGGGTGAAAACTATATAAATCTCCAAATGAGAAACCACTTAAGCAATGGATTTATCCATGATTGCTTGGATTACTGGTAAATAATTTGGCTCGATGTTTCTGTTCTAGGGCATTAATTTTGCATTTTTCTTTGCAAAATGCTGCAATAACAAATAGTAGAGATCAGATTACCATAAAAGCAGGTCAATTATTTCAATGAAAATTGTTCAGAAGGAAAGAAATAATGCACAGATTCTCTTAAGCTACACTTGATGATGATGACAGAAAAGTAATGGCTAATAGAAGGTAGTGTGTACTGTTGGGTGAAAGCTTTGCTGCTGACAAACTACAGTGAACATTTGTATAAAGCACCACAAGAGTGACACAGCTGATGCTGGGATAGCTTCTCAGCTGATGCAGCCCTGCTTGCTCCAGAGCTACAATGGTATATACCAGCTAAGGTATTTAGGATCTAGTCCTGGACATATATATTATTTACATTGCATAAAATAAGGCAAAATGAATGTTTTATGTTACCCATACAGCCAGAGAAGATTCTAAGAGCAAATGCAGACATGAATTACTTTATGCAAGTTACTTTCAGAGAACCACAGTCCTCGCAGCCCAAGAATCTGTTCCACATATTTACTCAGTTCACAAATAAAGAAAGATCCCTCCCCATCATCACCATAAATGGTATATATTTAAATTTGGCTATAAAGTCCTTTATGGCTTATCAAAGTAATGAAGATGTAGAGAGTGTTGCTCATTGTTACTGCAAAAAAAGGCTATACACTTTCAGTGAAAAAGCACACATGTATCAGAAGGTATGTCTTAAAATAATACACTAGTACATGTGGCCCTTAAAACAGAAGCCAGTTAAAAGCACCACTGACGAAGAATAAGGCAAAATAGAAGAATCTGGTTCATTCCATTTTTCACAATATAAACATATATAAAAAATATATAATTATTATTATTTTATTCCTTCTGCATAGCATTTTTCTATTATTGGTCTCTTACTGCATTACAAAGAAATTGTCTTTATCCCAGGCCATATGCTGATGGTACAAAACACTTTGCTCAATAAGCAAACGGCAGAGCTGTGAACTGCGTTCTGCTGAGATACAGTCCATTATTCTATCCACTGGATTCCTAATAAAATATCTGTATGCAAAGTGAATATTACCAGGGAAAACATTTGCCTAGGATAAATATACTATTTTTTCTCATCTTTTCACAAGACACGCCTATGCTTCATGGTCTTCAGTTTGCTAGTGCCAAGAAAGCAGGTACCACAAACAGTCACAAAGGCCGTCTAGGGCTGTCTAGGTGCTATCTGCAGTAAGACAGGTGACAAAAGACTTGAAGGGACATGAAGTAATTTTTTAATATACAAATGCTCATAAGAGAATTTTTTCTACAGCATGCTGAAAAATCCAATATCATGGTAGAGAAGAAATGCTAGAAATCATGACAGGTTTATTTTTCAGATGCACCTATGGTGGAAAAAATAATGCCAGAAGCATACAAAATCCAGAAACACTGAAGGAAGGCTTTAGGAATTAAGCATCCTTTCAGAGAAGAAAAAATAGTCATCCAATAGCTGCAATAATTGTTTTGGTTTGCTGCAAAGAACATGACATGGGTATGCAAATGCATCTGGCAACACCCACACTGCCCCACCAAGCTGGGGAGGAGGGGGGTGATGGCAGCAGAGTTCCTTCCAAAGTCCAGGCTGTGCCAGCTCAGGAGATGGCCAGCAGGCAGCAAGCTCTGGATCAGCAACAGCCCAGGTGTTTCTGCATCACGTGCATAGCCAGGAGCCAGAACAAACACATCAGCTGAACTTTTCCCACAACCTACTCATGCCAACAAGCTCATGGGTTTATACCCTGGCACAGCTGCTGCCTTGGAGGGACCACTAGGTTCCTCCATGCTGGAGGATAGACACTGTGGGTCAATGGGCCAAGACATATTCATTAAAGAGGAAGGGAAGAAAGTGCTGACAGCTTTGCATTCCTCTACATGCATTTATGCTAGACTCAAAATGGTGGACACTCAGCTTTCACTATAAAGGAATTTATGACAACAGAAAAGTGGCAAACAACAGCAGCTTTGTGCCCTCAGCAGTCCCTTTACCCAATGGTGTAAGGCTGGCAGACAACCACATCTCCTGCCTTTAGCTAGAAATTTCCTGAGGGAATTAACTCACAAGAACACTTTTCTTACCAAGATGGGGAAGGAAGCATAGGAGGAAGGAAGAATCACAAAATGTAAGCAGAGTGGCAATACTACTGGAGGACAGTGGGGTTCCTTGTAGAGAGCTGGCAGAGTTTTGCACATTTCAGCTTTGAGCAGCATCTGACAATGACAAAGCAAAAATGACAAAAACTAAATTATTACTTTCACGCCTACAGTTTAGGTAGGCAACTAAAACTTTGCCTATTTCATACTTAACTGCATTTTCATGAGCCTTTGGCTTGGCAAAGCAGTTTGGAAATCTTACAAGAACAGACTTTGTTAAAATATTCCAGCCTCTCTGCTTCCAGCTCTGGATGGGAACAAACATGAAACGAAGAAATTCGAGCGCAGCTTTCAGAACTTTTAAGAAGCTCTGTTTTATATTTCATTCTAGAAAGGAACAAAAGGCAGCGGACAGCCTCTGTTATTCATCCTCATGACATGACTAGGCCAGACAAGAAGCAAAAGGAAGCATGTAACTCCTCCTCTACTTCTTGCCCTCTGACTGCTTTAAGTAAATAAGAAGACAATTAATGAATGAGAAAAAGACACAACCCACATAGGGGAGGATGTGAGATGTCAGCAGAGGCGTAGATCTAACAAACACAGAGCTATTGTTAAAGCTGTCCTACCAGTAGGTAAGCACAAATGCTCAACCTTGTGCATGAGCAGTAAAACAGAGTTTAGGACCTAGAGAAATACTTTACAGGGTCATCAAAGTAATAAATACAACTTCAAGGTAATCTCAGTTAAAAAGAAAACAAAAACTAAAGGAGAGACATTAGGATTAAAACATCCACAGAAGTTCAGGAGACTCAAGATAAAAAGCCCCTTCTATTTATGTTAATAGTAACAGCTTTACCCTACCCAGGAGAAAAAGAAATACATATTATATATAGGTGATACTCCTGATTAAGCTAAAAGAGTCCCCTGTACCTGATGTGTAGAACAGTTTCTACCTTGACACAGAAAAACTCCCCAAGGACATTTGCTCTGTCTGGAGGAAAAATGCTGTCTTCCTCCTGACCAAATACGTATCCGCTTCTGAGAGCCACTAAACACTCAAACACCATGTGTGAGCTGTGCATTCATCTGTAACACACCAATTTAGCTGGCAGGCCATTGGGGAACAAGAGCCTGAAGTTGCCAAGTTGAAATGGCAACCCAGCACCAGTCAAAATTCCACCAAACAGGTGAGTTCCACAGAATGATGATGCTTCAAAATAAGAAACAGCTTTCTGTATATGTGTCTGCTGTGGAAATAAAAAATAGAAAAAAAGAAAGAAAGAAAAAAAAATATATATAAACAGGGGAGGGGAGAGGCACAGCTTTGATCTTTTCCATCCTGCTCTTAATTAACAGCAGCATCACACTAGGATTGTGGATCTGTACACCCACCTTCCTTCAGTGATAACCAACAGACTCATGCCTGCCTTGGACAGAGCAGACAGGAGAAACATTGCACATCACAGTCCTACATTTCAGAAAGACTTTTTTCTCTCTGGCTGCACAGTGATGAAACTTTAACTTATGCAAACACAGACAAGTCACAAGTCAACGCCCCTTCACTTTGTCAGTTGTACCTGGTTTTCACAGCAATAAGCTGAAACAGAAATTGAATTCCTTCATGCTTGCACTGTTTTCCTTGCCACAGTTACATTGTATATTTGTGAAGGTGATGGAGTTTGGATGCCAATTGTGAAAGTGAATGCGCCATTTGCTTCATGTGCAGATTCATAATACTCTTGCACTATAAGAACAGGTGAGTATGAAGATGAAAGAAAACAGTGAATCTGTGGCTGCAAGCTTGTACATTAGTGTTATACCAGTCAGATCTCTAGAAGCTTCTGTACTGACCTGGCAAAAAAATTTTTCCTTTTTCATGGTAAACTTTACAAGTAAGAACTAAGCAGGGAAAACAGAGTCTGGGGCAATGATGGGACAAGTATTTAGAGCAATTTTGACATTGGGAAATAATTTTTTACTTCATATACCTTGTTTCAGTTTATAGTATTTTGTACACCAGTATGTACATACACAGCAAAGTCTGACACGGGAATAGCAATCCTTGAAGGAAATGAAATATGCTATGACCCTGGTAACACCAATTAGAATACAGTTAAAAATAAATCCCTGTGGAAGTAAATATTGTCAGACATGACAATTTGTGAAACTACAATGAAAATATAATTAAAATGTAATTAAAAAGAAACATCAAAAGCAGAAATTTGTCTGAAATATTTCAAGCATTTACAAGGCATACTTTGTACAAACGTAACAATAATAAACCATTTTGGAAGAACTCTTGTTCAAGGTTTTGATGGAAGAAAACTACCTCAGGTTTGAGCAGATGACTGATATTATAACGCTGCATTTAAAAATAAACATTAGTGCCTTAGTACAACCTGTTTTCTGAAAGAAGCAAATTTGTGTCAGGCCAGCTTAATTAAATCTTTAAGAGCCTTAGAAAAGAAGGTAAGGGAGTTATGTGCATGTGCAGAATACTCTAGGATACTATTATATTTAAAACATCATTAAGCAGTTATCAGGATGAAAAAACTTAGATACTGTACAGATAAATTCAATTACATTATGAAAAAACACAGCTATAGGAAATGTTAAACTGAAATCTTTTTAAAAGATCTTTATAAACACCACTGAAATTATGGTGGAAATTATCCATACAATTTAGTCAAACAAAATGCATCATGTAACAACAGCATTAACTTTTTCTTTTCAGTTTAATGTTGTGTTATTATATTTAGCTGCCTATTTTAGAAAGTAATTTGTGTTGATAGCTCTGGAGAAAAACCAAGCATTAAAGAACTAATTTAATTCCTTCTGAGCTATGTTCAATTCGAAAATATTTCTTTCAGAATGTCCCAGTACTGCAGAATCTGACTAGAAATCCACCTTGAACTGTGCACTTTGACTATCTCTCTCCCCAAGGCAAAATGATCTTGCATTGAGCATGGTTTTATCCCGGTCTTCTAAAGGACTTACACAGAATGTACCTGATATAACTGGACCAGAATGTCAACCGTGATAGAAATTATGATCAAGACATGGAGGATACATAATGAGAACCTTATCTATTTTACAGTGGACTACTATTGGTAAGAGAGTACCTTTAGGGGGTTGTTTACAGAAATCAGGTCTCTCGTCTTTAAAAAAAACAAAGAGAGAAAAAAAAAAAAGGAAAGGAAGGAAGGAAGGAAGGAAGGAAGGAAGGAAGGAAGGAAGGAAGGAAGGAAGGAAGGAAGGACGAAAGAAAGAAAGAAAGAAAGAAAGAAAGAA
>JASSUY010006434.1:31371-47253 GCA_032466535.1 Forpus xanthops
GAAGAAAGAAAGAAAGAAAGAAAGAAAGAAAGAAAGAAAGAAAGAAAGAAAGAAAGAAAGAAAGAAAGAAAGAAAGAGGGAAAGAAAAAGAAAAAAGAAGAAAGAAAACTGTAATTTCTTGAGTGATGTTTTCCTTCTTGGTCATTATACTATATGACACAATGTGTACTAGTTTTATTCAAGGTGCTCAAGTAGTGTTCTAACAGGCTGCCAGTTGCCTTCAGAAAGAAACTTCACAAATCTTCTTTCAACATAAAGACATGTTTTTACTCCTCTGGTTCCATGGTATAAAACAGAAATTAAAAGATTGCCACAGCTTGTTTCTCAAAAATCAATGCATGACTGCTAGCTGCACTAGGAGTTTGAGGGATATCCCTTTATCAGAGACAATCTCTAGATAACATACTTTCCTCTGTTGCCCATAGCTGTGTGTAAGACATGGCAAGACAAATGCAGGCTTCCTTTTCTGTTGGTGTCATCTATTGATCCAGTGAATTGCTCTTCATCTGAAATTTCCTTCCCAAAGGGACATTTTCTATCAGAAGCAAACTTTTCTGCCTGATGCTAAGAAATCCTGAAACTTCCTGCTAATTACTGCACATCTGGAATGGTACTACTCAGCCCTAACAGTGTAAAAAATAAGCTCAAATGAGACAGGGGCCATCCTTTTCCTCATAGAAATGTTGTTTCTCAGTCCTGAAAGTATAATATAATAAACTCACTCTGTGTTTCTTGTGCTTTAGCTAAAAATGTTCTGTGGGTCTCTGTTTTTCTTTGGGGGCATTTCCTCTCAGACACATCCAAACTTCTAATCCAGGTGTGACCAAATGACTGCAGTATGAGCCAAAACATAAAAAAGAATTGCCATGAGAAATACCAAGTATTGGCAAATAATGAGAAGCAGAGGGGTAAGTAAAGAATGTTGGGGAACCAAAAGGAGACTACACCTACAAACAGGTTCTTACAAAAAATACATTCATATGTGTGATTACACAGATAGGAGAGATAGAAAGTATAGTTTGCTGGCCTAAGATATTAACATCCTCAAAGAAAGCTTTATCTAATGAGAAAACAGAAAGCAAGGATGTAGAAAAAGATGCATTCCTTTAAAAATAAAGCTTGACTGGTAAAATACGTGGCTAATAGACATCCATATGAATTTTTGCATTTTCAAAGAGCTTTTACTATGGCTCCTTGGTAATTGTAATTTCATCAGACTGAACAGCAAAGACAGCATTTATATATTAAAAAAAATTTTAGTATTTCACTGACAGTAGAATATTTTGTACTTGGCACCCATAACGAAAAGAAAGCTTCGCTCAAGAGTAAAGAAGGAGCATGTACCTTTTAAAGATGGCAATAAATGTGTTTCTTCAGTCCCTATATAAAGAAGTATTACACTATTTATTCAGCAAATTCACAGTTTCTAAAAAGGGACTGTCTAAAAGAGACTTGTGAGACTTCACCCATACAGTAAGGATTTCCAGGAAGAGAGGAACTGACTTTCTAGTAGGTTGCACCTCAATGTTTCTCTCTGAACGGGCAATAACTGAGGTACTTCACCTCTACTCTACCCCTCCTTCTAAAATTGGCCATGAGGTTCAGAATTTACTAGAGGTAGAGTAACGGGCAGCCTTACTACATATGCCTTGCCTTCCTTAAACAACTGACTAAGAAATAAACCCCGATATTCAGAAGACATAAGAGCAAATCTTCCAAAGCAGAAGAATAATGAATTTGGGCAACAAAGGCCTTGTTATTTTGCTGTCTCTGATAAACAATAGTTGGCAGGTATTAAACTTACCATGCAAATAACTCCTCTGTTATTTTTTTTTCTGTGTATATTTGTCTGCAAATGTATTCTTAAATATCATAGTTCATTGAAAAAGTTTAAATGCACAGAAAATATTTTTAACTTTCTTGCTAAAAAAAAAAATATACTGCTTTTTCTTGGACCTTTTAGATTTTTCAAACAACTCCAAATATCTGAAAGTAACAACTGCATTTTTTCAAGATAAGAAACACTTAAATAACCTTCAAGAGGCACCACAGAGGTTAATCTGAATTTAAGCTTTAGTATTCCTTTATTCTGCTGAAAGGCTGTATTATTGGGGGAATGTGTCAGTCAGTTTGCCAATCAGCCTTAACACTTACCAATTTGCTACCTTTCTATCTGCGGTAAAGGCATCCACACAATCTTACAGGACAAAATCCGGTTATCTTAGACCCATAAGGTTTTCCACTACTGATCTGAATTCAGACAAGATTTCACATACTTGCAGTAGACTGTGCTCCTTTGAATTGATGCTATTGATAAGTCATTTAAATAAAAGCACCTACAAAATAGTTATATCTTCCTCACCTGAACAAACCACCCCTTGTGAAAAAGCACTGTGATGGTCTAACAATACTATCAGGTCTGACACTCCTTTCCTCTCCAACAGCTGCTGAATCCTTATTGATCCTTTTTTCTTACCTAGAGCTTTTTGTTTAATTGCAAAGCCTAATAATCAAATACATTTATACAGTATCAGTTTTGTTAACTAAGTATTCTACTCACCCTCCGATGAGTTCCCACAGGTTTGGTAGAAGCATGCAGATGCAAAAGCCTCAAAAAGTCAGGCAGGGCAGCCAGGATGAGGTTTCCAAAGGTACCAAACAAATTCAGCTGCTACTAAAAAGAGTGTTGCGGCAGCAGGATACAGACTACTTTGAAAACCTCTGCCTCAGTTCAGACAGTAATGCTCGCTCAGGCTGCTAGTATTTTATAGGCTCTTTTTCTTGCTTAATGGGTAACTTTAATAATCTTTATTTCCTTAAGGACCTAAAAGGACCTTAAAATTACTTGATCCACAATGCATCAGAACTTACATTTGTGCTAAAACTTTAGTTTTCATATATCCCAGTTTCTTGTCAATATTTTAGTTGTGTAACCTTAAAATTGTGTTATCACACTTATTTTTTGTTTTGCTTCTGGTTTAACCTAAAGGCAAATTAGTCCACAGATCATATTTGATGGTATTCTTTCATCTTAAAGACTTCAAATCATTACAAAAAATGAAAGAAAGTAGATTTTGGTGGTTTAGGGATTTGGTGGGGTTTTTTTTGGGGGGTGGGGAGGGGAGGGTTTGTTTGCATCTTAAATAGATTTTGCTTGCTGGTCTCAAGGGTCAAAGGTAAAATCTATAAAGACAATGACTTTTGCTAGTGAACCTTCTGATACATTTTAGAGGCACTCAGAAAATTCCAGCAGCAGGTTTTTAGACACTAAAGACAAATATAAGTACTAGATGATTTAGATTGGCCTTCTTTTTGTGGGTCATGGGTCTCACATGCTCAGCATGTCAGAAGTTGGCTGTGGCATTTAATGAAGGTCATCAGCAAGTTCATAGTTCCCACAGCAAAAGAAGTGTGCTCTAGCTTTGGTTTTGGGGTGTGGGTTCTTCTGTTGTTTTAATTTTTCCCTTCTAGGGCTTTGATTAGAATCTGAGTCTGGAGTTAGTGGATAAACTCAGTTACTGCAAGAGAATCAAATTAAAAATGTGAAATAAGCTGGTGCTTTGAAAAGCATTAAATTGTGTAGTTTTGTTGGGTTTTTTTACAGGAACATCATTTGACATTCAAAACAAGTATTAAATTTCCCTTCAGTTTGAAAGTTAAGAGTCATTAATGAAATTAGGAACAAGAATCATACTATACTATACCCTGTCTCATGTACGTCTCATGAGGACTGTAACTTGTTGTATGAAGGAACCTGGAAAAATAATTGCTTGCTGCTTCAAACAGAAGATGCATAGCTAAGATGCTGATTAGTGAGGCAAAAGAAAATTAACTGACATGTCTAGTAGTTCTTTTAATATAGGCTCTAAACCTTGACGTGTCAGTTGTCAAATTACCCCGGTATTCTTTCTTTGCATGATCTTGTGTTTCATTGCTAGGACATGGAATTAATATTACTTTCCTTGGCCTCTCTCCATGTAGTTTCTGGGCAAGGGTGTTAGACCTCCAGAAAAATGAGATGCGTTAGTCCAGTTGCCTTAGCCTTTCTCCAGAGAAGATCTAACCTCCTGGAATGCAGTACTCCGGCTTTGTGACTGCTCTGTGTTAATGATGCATCTTTCCTGAGGCATATAGTGGGAAAAAAAAAAGAAAAGCAGCAGCTTTACAAAGCCTTAATGTATCAGCTCTTCTGCATGTCCTTACCACTCTTCAACATTCCCTTGACAGAGGTCAGAGCTCTGTTCAGCAATTTAGGACTTTCTCTATCCCTTCTTTCCCAACAATGGTCTCCCCTCTAAAAGACACTGGCTCCTCTATCCCATAAGTCTTCCATGCTTTGTCCAACATAACCAGAGAAAATGTATTCCCCAACATAACCAGTGAAAATGCATTCCTCAAAGGTTCCATTCTTTCCACATTATTATCACCCAATACAGGCTGGAAAAAAGCTGTTTCCAATCATTTGCCTGTTAGTCAACTCTTTGCCTGACAGCAAATCCTTTGATCAAGATGGTTATACTGTGTGTATAGGCTCATCTAAGTTTAGTTAATAGATCTTTATAATTGCCCCTACTATTTCATCATCTGGTATTTCTGTCCTAGAAAAAGTTAGGAAGAAAAGAAAACACAGAGAAGGCAAATGGGTCATATACGGCATCTGCAATTTGTAGTGTTGCACAAAAGTCCATGAGATTCCCAGCATTAACAGCATTTGAGAATGTCACACTGACAGATTCTTTAAGCCATAATTACAGAAGCTGAAGTTTACAATGGGATTTGTTTGGGACTGTTTTTTCATATATAGATTAAGTGATTTGATTTGGAAGTTAGCTCCCTAACAGATCATAGTAAAAAATATCCTAATACAGAGCTATACTGGAAAATGCAGCTCTTTGTGCAGAATGAAAATCATTGCATAATGGTATGTCAGGTCTGTACAATTTTGTTTAAAAAAAATCATTAAATATTTTTCATTTTACATTCAAGTAACCTCAGCCATGCTGCTTGGGGTATTCATACCTATGGACTTCCCCATAAGAAACAGATTTGCATGTGCTGCAGAAGCATACTTAGCCCAATAGTCAAGAAAGTGCTACAGAAGTACTGTCCGGAGATCTGCATGTGTGAAGGGAGTCCAAGACATCTAGAAATCCCCAGATTTCTTGTACATTTGAAAGCCATTATTTCACATACAGTAGATCTAACAAGTCACAGGCACAGAAGTCCCTTCTCATGTGCTGTAGATAAAGTCTGTACAGCCAAGTGAATGCACCTGGAATTGCCATATGGCCTGTTAAAATTTCAGACATTTTGAAGAGATGTTAAAAGTCTTCAGCTTCAACCCAGGCCCAAAGGTGAGAATCTGGGTAATGCTGTGTTCTATGAAGTTGGGTAAGAAACTGAACACAAAATTTGGTACAATTCTCTGCATGTCTTTCTATGATAACTGCTGAATACCCCAACTGCTCAGTAAGAAAATTTCAGGGAATACCATAGCTCTCATTGGCCTGAAGTCTATTGATTTTGACAGAAACTGAAACAAGAGAGCATGGAAAATATAAGAGAATGGGCAGAAATGGCAGAAAGGGATTTTGCAAGCAAGAATGAGGGCATGTAAAAGCCATCAGTGTGAAGCAGAATGAACATGAAGATCTTATCTATAACTTTTTTATATGATACACATCATAATTAGAATACAACAAAGATGCTGAGACAGAGACAGCAAGAATATTCTCCTATATAAAGCAAGCCAGCATCAGGTTGGGGAACTGTCCTTAGATTCCATTTGGTCTTATTTCATGCTGAATCTAATACTTTGTTGCTGATACCCAAGGTTTTGCAGTTACACAAGGTGGTGATTACCAACACAGGCAGAGAATTTGCTTTATTTATTTCATGCTACATGGGACCTCACTTTAACTATTACATGAAGGTCTCTCAGAAGTTTTTAATTGTAGAATAAAGATAGATGAGAACTAGCTTTCCCTTCATGTGAAGACAACTGTCATCCTGAGTTGGTACGAAAATGTTAAAACCAAAAATGCTCTTGTACTGATATTTTGGCAAAAGAAAGGATCTGTTTTAACAATTTCAAGTGCTTTGCGATTATTTTGACCTTTTCAATAGAAAATTAACCCATCTGTATACTTTAAAACATGTGAAACAGAAGTAATTTCAAAACAAATGTTCTTTTTAAAATATCAAAATGGAATACTTCAAAAGTCTCCAAATTTTGTTAAAATTATCCTTTCATGTAGGGATAATTTTCTTCATTGGAAGAAAAGTTAATACCAGCTCTTTCTCACAGTTTAATTTTTTGACAGTCTTTGTTTTCTAGTGAAAAGTGCTTTGTCCAAAAATCTTCAACCACAGCAGTGATACCACACATCCTTGATTCAGATGGGGTCATATGGTTCCTTTATTTCAGCAGGTAGCTTGAAACAGTTTGCAAAATACTGATGTGTCATCCACTCTGGCACTGCTCTGGCAAGTGTGGCAGACCATGCAGGGCATGAAATTGCACTGGAGGAGGAGGAGTGCAAATTGAAAATTGAAATATTTCCCATTGTGTAATCCAAGTAATCTGTGGATTGTCCTTATTCTGAGACGCTGTGCTCTGACTTGGCCAGAGGCTGTGTGAGGACGGGGAAATGCTTCACGAGTCTCTGGGAAAGACAGAGAAAGGGAGAGCTAGCAGTGAGCAAAGCATATCCAGGTATGCCACTGAAAGGAAAAACTAAGTTTTCACCATGCAAATCAACCACCTAAAGGGTGATTGTGGATCTGTTTAACCAGATGATGTTAAAGTACTGAAAATTCTGGACACTTGTCTGCACTAGACTTTAAAGATGTTTTCCCACATCTCTTTTCTTCCTTAGTAACAAACAAGCTGGGACGCAATTATAGACAGAGGCTTGCTGCAGAGGCTTGAACAATAAATTGATCAGATTTATTATGATCAGAGTTGAATGACACAATGCTGGAAACACATGCATCCAGCCTGCAACCAGATTTGGTTACAAAAGCATCCATCACTAGTCTATTTAAGTTCAAAATGCCAAAGGTAAAGAACATTTGCTGTGAGCTACAGCTACTTGGGCTCTCTCACTGTAAATATGGACAAATCAGCACACAATCACACATACACTGTTTTTCACACTTCCTTTCTGTAAAGAGCACATACTCCCTATTGCAGAATGTGCAACTAAACAGTTTTTCAGCTGATTTAACAGCCCTGCTGAATCCAACAGACTTGCAACCTAATTCACTCTTCCGAAGTATCTGATCTGTTCTAATTTTTCTGATTTTCTTGATATGCACTTGGTGCTTTTTGTTCTATCACTGTATAAAAAAAAATTTAAAATTAATAGTAAGCTATCTTTCAAGTGCTGTGTAAGTACTAAAGCAACACATTGCTGTTATTTATCAGAATTCTCAAAGTTCAATTCTGATAAATTAGTAGTAGGGCAGCCGACAAAAGGGCTCTTCCAAGTACAAACCTATTCATTTTCCCCTTTACTTGTGTGCAAACTTATACCTGGATAAAAGTCATCTCTACTCTGTGAAAACACACTCTGTAGTCTTTGCTTGGAGATTTCTAATGGACACAAGGGGGGCAGGCGTGCTTTGAGTCCAATACTTTACACTATCCAGACCGGCAGACTCAGACCCAGCAGGAAAGAAGGCAACACTCAGTAAACCTGGTTCATGTGGAGGCTGCAACTTTATTAAATGTAAACCACATTATGAGCTTATTTAAATTAATGGGCACAGTGGGCGCTCAACACCTCTGAAAGAGTCTGTATTGGGCTAGCCATAAAATCTTCCATTGAGACTGTTGTGTGAAGGTGAACTGAGAGTTCTGACTAGCAACACTTGCCAGAAAACTGCCTTTCCGTGAGAATTTTTTCTTGATAAAATGTTCAGATTTTAGTGCTGAAAAAATAAAACTGCTTTGTTTCAGCAGTCACTCCCACCAGAATTGGTAGCCAGTTCTTCATTTGCACAGCCCACATGTTGTGTGATGAGCTTTTGCCAAATCACCTCACTTGGGAACACCAAATAACCCAATGTGCAACACAAAACCTAAGAGACCATGCTGCACGGGGTTCATGCATACAGCCTACCTGGGAAGACCTGGCTTTAGAGAAAAATTGGGAGATGAGACCTGAGCACCACCCCTCCATCTTCACAGCATGTACCCAGGTTTTTGTCAAAGAAATCCAGGAAGACAGACAGGTTAAGAGACCACCGCATGACCTACCTTTGTCAAGAAGATCAGAAGGCAGAAGGGTACCATGATGCCTGTCTATGCCATGCTGGACATGAAACCAAGTGGCAGCTTTTCTGAACTGAGCCACTTAATTCTTCTAGACTGGATATTTAAACTTTCTTAAAAAGTTGTTGTTTTCTGGAGGCTGGCGGGGGGCAGAATCCTTCCCCTAAATTTTGTTAACAAATTAGGGGTATTAAGAATAGTTGAGGGAATGTAGCAAGTGCTGCTGGAACAGCAACTCACCATGCTTATGATCAGTTGAAATCTCTGCAAAAGACTTAGCTGAAAACTGAAGGACATGCTTTTTGAAAGTTAAAAGCACTGTATTGTAATTGGTTCTTGCAAGAAAAAAAATTACTGAGTGAATGACAATTACTTGCATTATTGCCATACTTAAAATGTCAGTGTCCAATGATTGCTTTTGGCTCATAATAATAAATTCTAGACTTTAAAACATCAAAAGCCATAAAGCTACATTGGAGAGAACATAACTGAAATAAAAAAATATCCCAAATAGAGACCCAAAGCATAATTTTTTAAAAATAACACAAATACTGATGAAGACATTTTAATAGAAAATAACTAAAACTGGGAAGATCACAAAACTGTGGCAATTAAGAAATTAAAATTAAGGATTACAGAAATTGGAACAGTGAACTGTACCAAATACAAATATATTTATACATGAATACTTGTAAATATATAGTTCTACATTTATACTTTCACATTTATATAACCCCAATTTTGTGCGTGTAAAAGGAAAACAATGTCAAGGATGGCCTGCAATAATGAAAAACATAGTCTTTTGAGTTAATATATTTTATGTTCCTATTTCCAGTCATTTATAATGACAAGATAATGATTCACAGAATCACTGATAAACAGCAACCGTGTCCCTTTTATTTGCTTCCTAACACTCGCGGAAAGCTTTATAGTAAACAATTTAGAAGATAATGAAAGGTAAAACTTCTATCTGAAAAGGTTTGATTCAACAAAATTATTGGGACAATCACTTAGGTTAAGTGTTTAGCCCAGAGGGCGGTATAAAATTTCATCAAAATTCAAACCATGCATAAATGATCTCAAACTGCAGTGTCTATTTATACCACACAACATGTTAGTCACATTTTTCACTGCAGACTGAAAGTAATGATGAAGTAACAGATAAGGATGAAAGACTGAATATGTGCTACACCACCCATGTATAATTCAGTTAGTGGCAAACATGGATTAGAAAATATCCTGCAACAGCATGTGTTCTTCAGCTCCCTGAGAAAACCTGAGGATTACTAAAAAGGAAAAGGGGACAGCAATGAAACCAGAAATATTTCACATACATAAATTAACCAGATAAAGAAGAGAGAGTTGCTGTATCAGTGGGTCAAGAATTCACAGACAAAGAGAAATAGAAATGTGAATAAATTTTTTGTGTTTTTTTTTTAATATATATATATTTCATTGGCATTTTTAAAACCAAAGAACAAAGCAATGTCAACTCAAAAGGCGTAATTTCCTAAAGCTAAAATCTCCAAATTGTGACAAATATATTAAAAAAACCTTCAATGCAAGCTCTCAATTTAAAGCGCAAAATGCAGTCATCAATCTCTAGGATGAAATTAGCAGAATAGAAAAAAGTTTATGCTCCTTCTTTTTCTAATTGAAAATTTTGCTTTAGTTATTTAAGAGATAAGCTTTGAACTATGAATTAAGAATTAAAATCTGTGATTTTGCATTTTAATCCTAAACAAAGATGAAATATTTAGCTGATGACTGCTGCTGAAACAAAACAATAACTACAGTACATAGTGTTGCTATCAGCTGACTATGGATTACTGTTGAGTGTATCAGCTATTCTCACATGCCTATTATGTTTTTTACCTAAATTATTAGAATCAGCTTTGTGCAGTGACACTGATCTGCATCTTGTTCCAGAAGCATCCAAGGCTCTGGATGAACTAATATCATTGTTAATTCATGCTTTGCAGATATCATAATGCAGCACTGAAACTGCACAGTGAAGAACTAAACACAAATGTAAGATAAAAGCCATGTGTGTGAACATGTTTTTGTTCGAAGTCTCGTTAGTCTCAGCAGTCTCAGCTGATCATCACTCTAAGCAGAGCTAGATGTTAATGATTTATAGCTGCCTTTTTAGGGAGGATGGGATTAGAAGAAAGACATCATAGATGTCATGAGGGGTTATCTCTGGGTAAAAGGCATGGGTTAAACCTGCATGTAGAAGTATTGGCAAAGGGAGGGCTGATATCTTCAGGTGTACAGTAACATCACCAGAAGAGATGCTACTGCAAACTAGAGGGAAGCTAAGTGATAGAGGACTTTACAAACGGCTGGGAAAGATTATAGGATGACAGATGCCTCCAATGATAGCTAATTTAAATGCCATTATGTGCATTATATTTCACATGTAGACAGTCTACTGTGTGATGGAAAGTGTTACAGTAGGTTAGCATGAAAGTTTATGCTTCAGTCAGAGTAAATTGTCATCACTTCACTGGAAATGGCACTTTAACAACTTACCTCAGCTGAGGATCTGCTCCTTTGTATTACTGCAGCATTCACTGTCTTTAAGGAAATACTAAGAGCAGATGCTAAATCTGGTGGAATTTAAGCAAATTTCTGCTGACTCATTGCTCCAAAAAAGAAATTAGAACAATGTTAATGAATGTCCGAGCATTATACAGCATTTTTGGTTTATTTTGCTGTTCTAAGCTTCCCTTTTTCTTTTTTTCTTTTATTTTTCAAAAAAAGCAATATTAAATCAAATGTTTTTCCTGATTAGTAGTTTTATATCTTCACATTTTTACATCAGCATTTTTACAGTTAAATGCTGCAGCTCTTCCAATAAAGTCTAGGAAAATGGCAGAATGAAGCCTGAAATACATTATTTTGAGCTGATTTCCCTCTAACATTAGTAAACAGTTTGATGCACCATGTCACTAGTAGCACTATTCTCTCTTGTCTTCCCCCATTTAATGAAAATCTGTGAAATAAATGCTACAAGGCAGAACTGCTGGCATGACAAATTCCAAACCAATAAGTCTTGCAGTTGCCAAGATGCAAGATCTGAAACTTGGCATTTGGCATTCAGAACTAGATAACCTTACTATAGTAACTACATTCACTGTATCTACAAGAGGGATGAATAAATCAACAATAATTGAACTACTAAAAGTGTCTAATTTCCAGCATAGTGCTTCAAGCAACAACTGAAATTAAAAAACTGTTAAAACACAGCTACATACCCATACAATCTTGTCATGAATGCACTGAAGCAAAGGTTAACAAAAAAAGAATGAATATGCATTCTTTGCTCAAAGTAGCATTCCTTGATCTACAGTAGTGATGAACTGTATAAATGTCAGGTCACATCTAAGTCCCACAGAGCTTGGAGTTCCAGTAGCAAGAATTTTTTATTGTTCCTGCAACACTACTCCAAGTAAAGAAAAGGCTAATCTTGGTGTAATGGGAATACAATCCTTATTCTGAAGCCTGGCAGTGTTTCCAAAGTTAGCAATGGTCATAAACCCCTGAAGTATGGCTGGTATCTCCAGGTATCTTGCTCCAAAGCCCAATGAAGGCAAATGGGAAGATTCCACATGGCTGCAGTTTTGTGCAGGCCAGGCCTAATATATTACTCCTCTTATCACTTGATTCCATAACTGAGATTTTCTTACCTTGTCCAAGTCAGATTTCACTGAATTTCTCATCCACCCATTTTTCTCCCAGTGTTAATTCTTACTAGAAAAGTACAGATCTGGAAATCCTTAGGAAAATAACTAGTACAGTAGGTTAAATGTGCTCAGTGCTTCAGAGAAACAGGATAGTCCAATAAACAGAGCTTTTAATGTAATACAGTAATATACTAATATACTAGAGAGAACCTAGCATTGAGACACCAGCCTGCTGTATGTCACTTTGAAAACTCCCTCCCAGAATTAATTCAGACTGAATATTAGCATAGCATGGATGCATTCATCTGGGGAACTCACTAAAAATAACGGCCAATTTACCCATGAACTAGAGTAGGTTTTTTAATCTCCCATGACTCCACAGATCAGTGGCAGTAGACTACAGTCACATCTCTGTGACTGCAACGCAGCTGGCACTAAGCTTTTGGGTATATGCAATCAAAAAGAATTGCTGGAAGCCAGTGAGATGCTGGATGGAGCCATTCTTTGAGCCGCATTTTGGACAATACTTCTATAATATTAATATCTCATTTATTAGGGACTGAAAGAAAATATCAAGAAAGTGTATTTCCACCTAAAGCCACTCAAAAATCATTGATTTCCACAACCAGCTAGTAACTTTCTTTTGGGACCTCAAATATGGAAATTCAGTATTTATTCAGTGTTGGCCTTGATGAAAAAATGTAGGCATTATGGATTTTTAAACCTTTTATTTGTCATATTTTTCCTGAAAGCTGAGAAATACGAGAGATGATACTGTGGTAGATATTCTTGTTCTCATAGCTATTTCCAGGAAATCTGGGGGCTATCTTCATGTACTTATGTACATAACAAATGTACAGACAGGGAAGTATTTCTCCTGATGCACTGTGCGGGACTGTGAAATGTGTGATGAACTGGACTGAATACACACCTTTCATAAGCTGATATTTTGTAGGTCAAGCTCTATATCTGATATATGTATGTTAAAGCCAGAGAGGGAAAGGCAGATACACAGAGATGAAAGAATCTCTTATGTTCTCAAAATTCCTGCCATGTCTAAGGTTAAATTGAATACTTGTGGCATGTACATACATCCTGATGTTTTTTAGAAGATGAGGATCATTATACAATGTTTTTAAAAGGAAATTATTCCAGCTTTGAAATACAATAACTTACCAAGCCACCAAAGACACTATGAGAACCCTGTACTACATTTAACTGAGATGCAAGCAAATACAAACAGTTACCCTGCATAAAATGATATATAAGATCGTTAAGAGTGGTATTGTTTCCTCTATATAAAGCAAGCTTCAAATGGAACAGTAATTTTTGGATTAATGGACAAACAATGCAGAACAAATTACATCAGCTGTTAGTTAAAAGCTCTGTAAAGTAGCTTGTCCTCTGTTTCTGAGTAATGGAACTGATGAAGGAATGAGATTTCTTTTTTTATCCATCCCCACCTCTCTTCCCTGCAATTGTTAAGGCTGGAGGATTAGCAGTCACAGAGAGCATCTCTGCACTTTGTGAGAAAGATGCAGTATTTAGTACAGCTACAAGAAAAAGCAGCTGAACCAGGAATTTCATCACTGTGAATCCCATAAACCAAACTGCCAGTCATGTTTCAGTCATTATCACTCAGCAGAGATCCAAACCAAAAACTGGGATAGATCCAGGTAGCAGCACAAAAAGCTTATGAAGACAAAATGTCAGAGAGCTACCTAGTCTATTTAAAACTAAGCTCAAGACAGTGATTCAGACCTTAATAATAATTAAGCATGACAACTGCAAATTCCCCATTTGCTGGATTTCCTCTTGAATCAAAAGGTAGATAGACTGCATTTTATTCAGAATATTGTAAATAGACTCCAAAACCTGGCAGGTTGGGTCTGATTTTTGGATACAAGGCCAGGCAAGTGGCAGATCCTCTCTTTCATATTCACCTTTCTCATGTCTTCCTTGCCCCAGTTTGACAATACCACAGAGGGAGATACTGTATTCTGCCTAAAGCAAAGACAAAATACATAGGATGAAGCACTGGTCCCGAGGGGTGATTGAGAAGGATCATTTTCAGAGTTACCCATGCTTTTATCATCACCTCTGAGGTAATAAAAAAGAGTCACCAATTACAATTAGGCCCATATTTGCCTAAACTTTCCTGGCTCCTCCTCTTTTCAGCTTAACCATCACGTCTTCTTGTTCCTGCCCTTTGTGAAGTGTCTCATTTCGTACTGGAAACTTGTTAGGGCAGAGACTCTCCTAACTTATCTGGCTGTTTTGTCACACATCATTGTATATTTAAAAATAATTATGCCTCTGCAGAGGTATTTTATTCTGATAGATTCAGAACTATCCCACCAGGACCTTCAGCTACTTATTCATTTTGCTACAGGCTATGACAGAAAGAGTTAGAAAATTTACTGAAATAACAAAGTCATTTTACATACATATGGTCTATGCTTCTGTGCCACAGCAGTGACAGATAAAAAGCAGCAATCTATCATATTTTTCTCTCCACACTGTACTCAATAGGATCCAAAGTGTGGCACCCATTTTGCTACTAATGCACACATATAACTCCTACTTATTTACTGTAGTGCCCTGAAGATGTGACAGTTAGCTATGTAATGCACGTATTATTTTTATTCATTCTATTCATTAGAGATGACCGTATATGGTGCACTTATAGCTCTGCTTTTCTCGACTAGACATCAGTAATGTCATCGTTTCTAGCTCATGAAAACTAAATGCATATTAAATGACGAACACAACCACATCCTTCTCTACCCGATGCTTCATAGCCAGCTTGCCAAGTCTTCTACCTTCCTATATGTCTGAATAAACCAAAAAAGCAATTCAGCTGTGTCAAAAAGTGCTTTTGTGCTGAGCAGAAATCAGGACAAATAGTGCGAAATGCCTGTGAGGGAGAAATGCCAGCAACATTCCCATGGCAAAGGCTCCAACTACTGTGGGAGCCCAGGCTGCTCAGCAAATGGACAGTCTATATTCCCAGTATTTAAAAAAGAAGAGCAACTACTGATTTCTCTCAAAAAGCTGCATGATAGCCATATTCTGTCAGCATACTCAGTTCTCCCTTGACTATTGACAAATTTGAACCATCTTCTTACACTTCTATCAAATAGGAATTCTCTAACAGGGAGGAGGAGAGTGGAAAATGTGTTTTGACAGGGAGTTATAAACATACTCTCCTGGAGAGGGCTAGGTCAAACTGTGAATTTTTCCAGCACCAGAAAGTATTTGCCTGCTCTTTCAGCTCCATTATGCATAATCAGATGTCAACTACACAAGTGCCTTGTCAGGATCTCTGGGAAAACTTGGATATTGTACTGAAGGTTGTTCAATATATGGGCACACTTCTCCTTTCTGCTCAAGAACATTAAATCCGGTAGAAATGGGAAAAAAAAAAAAAAAAAGAGAAAACAGACAAATATCTGTCACTGATGACTCTCAACTCACACTCTGTACAATATTTGTATCATGTTTCTCTTCTCTATTGTTCAAGGCCAGCTTCCAGATGGTTGAGTTCTGCAGGTCTGGAACCTGCAGGAGGAAGAGCAGCAGCCTCCAACTCTTTTCATCCTATATCGTGAACATATAAATAAAACTATCATCAAGCATAATTGCACTGAAGTCCATAAGTACCATACACAATAGTAGATGTTCGCTGTCGTCATAACATCAAATTCATAGAATCATAGAATAGTTAGTGTTGGAAAGGACCTTAATATCATCTAGTTCCAACCCCCCTGCTATGGGCGGGGACACCTCCCACTAACCATGTCACCCAAGACTATGTCCAACCCTGCCTTGAACACCATTACAGATGCAGCATTCACAACTTCCTTGGGCAACCCATTCCAGTGCCTCACCACCCTTACAGTAAAGAATTTCTTC